>PISW01010997.1:0-44469 GCA_004023785.1 Mungos mungo
CTTGATCCGTGTCCCTCACTCATCCCCGCTCTCTTTCCCCCTTCCTCTCCCCATGGTCCCCTGCCAGGCCTGTCCTGTTAGACCTATGAATGCAAACATATGATATCTATCCTTCTCTGCCTGACTTATTTCGCTTAGCATGACACCCTCAAGGTCCATCCACTTTCCTACAAATGGCCATATATCATTCTTTCTCATTCTTTCTCATTAGGCAGATTCTCTAAGCTTAGCATTTCAGGCAACATAAAGTCACAGCTGACTGCCAGGCCCACGCATTGCAGGGATTACAGGGTGTGATGGCAAAGTGGCGTTTTGAGAAATGAGTTGCTGCATATCTCATCGCCCCCCACCCCAATATTGCCATCCTGCCAGGAGCTGCTATAAAAATGTCCTGAGTCCTGAAACGGGAGGGGCGGGTTTTCCAAACAGCCGCCAAGTGCTACGGAAGCCTCTGAGCTTGCATGTTGCCCATGTGGGCTGTTGGCTGAGGTACAACAGCAGAGACCGAAGTATTTATTAAGGGCCCAGCTGTCCTGGCTGCCACACAAGATGCTGTGCGAACAACCAGAAAGAAGCGCAGCCCTGCTCCTGAGGCTCAGACGGATGGGAGCCGGCAGTTTTGGGCCAAGAATCCGGGCATCGCATGGCTAGGTGTGTGCGGCACAGTAAGGCTTACCAGGTGTGTTCACCTCCCCTGAATCCAAAGTGCACCCTGCAGGACAGGCAGGGCAAGAAATCTCTTCTGCTCGGCCGCTAGCGTTCCTGAGGCCCCCTGGAGGCTCCACACCTTGTCAGTAGCAGAGAAAACCCAAATCCGGATCTTTGGAGTATTCCATCTCCTGTTATTTCTATCCCATCCCGCTGCCTTGGCCGCAGACTTTGAACTTGAGCTTTTTGTATAAACACGCATCTAAGATGCAAATCTTATGATGGCAGAATGTCAAATGTGAAAGTCACTAGCAGCCTGAGTGTAACTTTTTTTTTTTTTTAATTTATTTATTAGGGACCTGAGCTTCCTTGAAATGTCCAGCAAGTCCTCAGCATAGCACATTCCAGGAAATTCTATCCCTAAAACTCCAGGGAGGGAGTGACAGGCCCAATGCACTGGATTTGCATATGAATTAAGACTAGCAGGGGCTAGCTTTCTCACTTTGGTTCCCTTTTTCCCTATCAAACTTCTCTTTACCCCATCTTGCTTCTGTCCAGGCAGCCTGAGGTATCCCTTGCACTCTGAAATAGATAAATGCCTGGGAAGAGGTCGAAAAATGAAGTTGTGACACTGGAAACTCTGAGGGAGACAAGAAAGTCAAGCTGAGGTTCTCACTTAAGGAACCGGCTTGATGCTCACCTCCCCCCACCCCCCCTTGTGCAAAATCAGACCAAGATAAAGAGTCTGAGTGCAGTCAGCCCCTCATACAACAAAGTCTGAATGAATCTTAACCAGACACAACTTTGCAAGCTCTGATTGAAGCAGGGGAGAACACCATGGACACAGGCACGTCAGGAAACGAGGATTCATAGTCTGAGGTGCAAGGTGTAAAACTCTGGAAAGACTAGAATTAGATCTGTAGAGCATTGATACATGTTGAATTGAAATTGACTTTTTGTCATCCTTCATGGAAATGAGCTGAACTAAAATGAAATGCCCCTGAAACTTCTCTTTCTGAGTCCTTTACTTACAAAAAAAAAAAAAAAAAAAGAAAGAAAGAAAGAAAAAAAAGAAAAAAAGTCTTACACACACATATATGTGCATTCATTCTTTTTAAATAGATCAACAATAGGGGCTCCTGGGTGGCTCAGTCGGTTGAGCATCTGGCTTCAGCTCAGGTCATGATATCACGGTCTGTGAGTTCAAGTCCCCATCAGGCTCTACGCTGACAGCTAGCTCAGAGCCTAGAGCCTGCTTCGGATTCTGTCTCTTCCTCTTTCTCTGACCCTCCCCTGCTCGTGCTGTCTCTCTCCCTCAAAAAAAAAAAAATTAGAACAAAAATTAAAAAAAAATAAATCAACAATATAAATAAAATGATGTTAAGATGTTATTTATTTATTTTAAGATGTATTTATTTCCTTTGAGAGAGTGAAAGTGGAAGTCAGGGAAGGCCTGAGAGAAAGGGAAGAGAGAGAGAGAATCCTGAGCAGGCTCCGTGCTGTCAGCTCAGAGTCTGACATGGTGTTCGCACCCACAAACCATGAGATCATGACCTGAGAAGAAATCAAGAGTTGAACACTTAACCAACTGAGTTACCCAAGAGTGCCTGTTATTTATTTTTAATCCCTAAATTGCTATTTATTTATTTTGAGTCACAAAGGTAATGTAACAAGACTCATTCGACACAGTTTCCCGACTTCAAGGATACGGTATTTGTGCTGTCAGGAGGTGATTAGGTCATGAGAGTGAAATCTCTGTGTAAGAGATTAGTGTCCCCAGAAGAAGAAGAGTCTCCTGCATCTGAGAATGTAGCAAAAAGAGAGCCATCTGTCTACTAGGAGGAAGGACCTCACCAAGAGCCCAACCATGCTGGTACCCTAATGTGAGATTTCCAGTCTCGAGGTCTATGAGTCATAGGTACTTGTTTAACTCACCTCGTCTGTGGTATTTCCCTCGTGGAAGTCCGAGCTGACTAGCATTCCCATTCAGGAGGCTGGGAATTCTTGGCGGGGAGGAGAATTTGTGTCTTTTTCTGAAATCCCTAAGCTAAATGTGACAAATAAATGTATTTCATGGAGAATAAATTCCAAGAGAGAGAGAGAGAGAGAGAGATCTGAATAGTAATAATGATTAACAATTATAATGATGATGATGTAGTTCCTTGAACAATATCAGTCAACTTTGGGGGTTGAATATACCATATTATTTATTAACAAATTTCTAAATCTAGCACAAATGATAGGCAACATGGTCAAAGTGTTGTTGAAATCAATATACCCAGTTATCACTGATAGTGTAAAGTGTCTAACTGTTTTGGAAAGAAATATGGAAGTGCATTAGGAAGGAAGATCTCTGCAGTCACAGCCCTTGAAGTGCAGCCCTGCTTCTGAGAATTTAAATAAAGAGAATTATCTAAAAGCCAAAAGTATATTTTTAAAGGTGTTTATTATGGCATGATTTATAATAGCCAGAAGAAATACAGAAGCATCCAAAATAACACAATTACAGTGTTGCATATTGACCAAATGTAACATAAGGCACTGATTGAAATATCTGTGGAGGGGGGCCTGGGTGGCTCAGAATTTGGCTCAGGTCATGATCTCGTGATTCATGAGACTGAACCCCAAATTGGACTCTGGGCTGACAGTGCAGAGCCTGCTTGGGATTCTTTCCTTCTCTTTCTGTCCCTCCTGCACTGGCTCAGTCACTTTCTCTCTCTCTGTCTCAAAATAAATAAACTTAATTTTTGTAAAAAGCTATGGAAACATGAAATGTTGAGTCAATATGATGTTTAAACACACACAAACACACATGTAGCTTATTATTCCTGCTCTGTAACATTATGTATGTGTAACAATACAAATTAAAAGAGAACAAAGACAAATGAGCATTACATATTGTGTTTGGAAGGCAGAATTTTTCTCATTATATTTAGAGTTGCATTAATGTTTTTATAATGATGTTTGTGTAAAAAATAGCATTTAAAATGGCTATCATTTATTAAATGCCTTATATTATGCTAAGCACTGCACATGCTTTATCTTTTTTTAATTCTCACAACATCCTATAAGGTTGGGATGGTTATGACCCATTTTTTAATTAAATTTTAATTTTTTTCAAATTGATACATATATATACTTTTACAAGATAAAGTTTCATGACAAATTGCATAAAAAATAAATGCAATCTCCTATCCCTTGAACTCCACTTCCTTTTAATATCTTCTGATTTTTTTCTTATGTTCACTCATATTTTCAAATCACATGACAATTTTTAAAATTCAAAAAAATTAATTCCCACTACACCTTAATGCTTGGGAACAAACTGACAGCTACCAGGGGTGGAAAGGGGGCCGGGGTGGGGGGGAAAGAAGAAGACAGAGCTTAAAGAGGACACTTCCCATGTTGAAAAACATTAAAACATAAAAATCCATCAAACAATCAGGATCAGGCACAAAGATAAATAAATAAATAGATAGCTAAATAAATAAATAAAATTTCAGCTTCCAATATTATCTATTTATTAGAATTCAGCCATTCTTTCTTTTTTTAATTTTTTTTAATGTTTGTTTATTTTTGAGAGAGAGAGTCAGAGTGTGAGGAAAGGAGGGAAGGCAGAGAGATAGAGAGAGAGAGGGAGATGCAGAGTCCAAAGCAGGGTCCAGGTTCTACCTGTCAGCACAGAGCCCGATGCAGGGCTGAAACTCCCAAACCGTGAGATCATGACCTGAGCCGAAGTCAGATGCTTAACCGACTGAGCCACCCAGGCAGCCCCTCAACCATTCTTTCAAACTGCCTCTTTGAAGAAATAAGAAAATTGAAGAACCCTGAGCAAAGGCTCATCAGGAAAAACAGAAAACACAAGTCACCAGCATTAAGGATCAAAAAGGGGAATATCATGCAGATATTAAAACTTTAAGAAGACAATATTATTTGTAATTACATGGAAATGTTCCTTAATGTTTAGATAAATTGGATAAAGTCATTGAAAAACAAAATTTACTAAAAACTGATGGATAAAGAAATAGAAAATGCCAAATAGTATTTTACCCATTAAGAAATTAAATTCTTTAAACAAATCTTTTTTTATATTTTTTATTTATTTTTGAGAGACAGAGAGAAATAGCGTGAGCAGGGGAGGGTAAGAGAGAGAGGGAGACACAGAATCTGACGCAGGCTCCAGGTTCCAAGCTAGCAGTCAGCACAGAGCCCAACACGGGGCTCAAACTCATGAACTGTGAGATCATGACCTGAGCCAAAGTTGACACTTAACCGACTGAGACACCCAGGCGCCTCAAGAAATTAAATTCTTAATAAAATGCTCCCACAAAGCGTCACCTCCAGGACTGGGTGACATTGCTAGTGGGGTCTAGCTAACACTTTTGGAAGACATAATACCAGGATTCCTCGCCTTTCAAGTTTTTTGGGATTAAAATAAATAAATTAAATAAAATAATTTTTAAAAAATTTCCTAATAGACTTACCACATGCTAATATGCATCTCAGCATTTGCCTTGACTGACCTAAAACATCCACTAAAATATATGTACAAAACAAACCGCAGAAACTTTATTCATGATACTAAAAAGTAAAATCAATCCAAATTTCTATCAAACACAGGATAAACACGTGTCATATTCATACAATGGAATACTACACAGCACTGAAAAGATATGTTGATATGTGTAATAATACAGAAGAATTTTAAAAACTATTTATTGAACCAAAGACACCAGCCAAATAAATATGTGGTGTATGACACCATTTACATGCAATTTAAGAATAACAACACTGCAATTTAAGGAAATAGAAGTCAGAAGAGTCCAGTCCTCTAGGGTTGGTTTTAGAATGGAGACTAGCATGAGGGACCTTCTGGCCTTACAGGAATGTTCTATACTCGGATCAGTATGACGGTTGCATAAGTGTACACACATGGCATTTATCAACCTGCACACGTCATGTAGCTGCGTGTCACTGAATGTACATTCACCTCAATTTAAACAAAAGCATTCAAGGGCACCTGGGTGGCTCAGTCAGTTAAGTGTCAACTTCAGCTCAGGCCATGATCTCACAGCTCGGGGGTTCGAGCCCCACGTCAGGCTTTGGGCTGACAGCTCAGAGCCTGCAGCCTGCTTCAGAGTCTGTGTCTCCCTCTCTGCCCCTCTCCCACTCATACTCTGTCTTTCTCTCCTTCAAAAATAAATAAGCATTAAAAAGTTAAAATTAATTAATTAATTAATACACAAAAGCATTTCATAATTAAAACGATAAAGTTCTTGGAAGACCAGCCACCTAATGCAGATCTTGTGGCTACAAGTAGAAAGTAAAGCAGAGCTCTGGGGGAGAAAATAGCTATTGGGCCATAGCGATGAAAATAAAACACCGCTTATAATAATAAACCATTCAAAATGCAAAGTGGTTAAAATAGATGAGAATTCTGCCCAGAGATAAGGGAAGATCTTCAAAAGAGATATAATGTTTGAGCTCAGGTTTGGAGCTGGTCAGTCACAAATAAGGGAGAAGTTATCCCAGATACAGAAATCAGCCTGCGTTTGTGGTGGATGAGGGAAAAGCAGTGGAGCGCCTTGAAAATATACCCCCAAGTTGGCTTTATCTGCAAATAAGGGGGACGCCATGGTTGTAAGAAGCACGGGGCCAGGCCTGTGTTTCCGTGCAGGAGGATTCATCCGGCATAGCAGAGAGAAAAACTTGAAAACTCTAAGAAAGGCCCGGGAGGATAGGAATCTGCGTGCAGAGAAAACGAACACTGCGCAGGGAATTCTGCGCAGAGAACACAGTGCAGACAGGCACTGCCCAAAGAATCGCTGGCCTGGGGTGAGCACTTCGAGGAGCACATGCTCTGATGTGGCACTTGAGCCTCAGCACTCATCAAGGATCTGTTGTCAGGTGCCTTTCAAAACAGGTGAAAAACCGGTCCATCTTTGTTGCCCATCCAATAGCAACGGGCTAGGTATTTGGAGCCAACACTTAACTGTACGTGACAAACACCTGAAATCAGAATTTAAACACTCACAAAGAGCTAACAATTAGTGAGTATGGAATGGTCCAGCCAAGTTCAAGCTGCTACCTCAAGAGAGGCAACTGAGATGTCCTTCGGCAGTTTGGTGACCTTGACAGGCTAGGAGGACCATAAAGGTGGACGCCTGGTAGGCCATCACTTACGCTGTGCCGGGTGCAAACGAACCGTAAGCTGGCTCTGGCCACAACTATGCAGTGAACGGAGAGGCACAAAATCCAGTGCCTCCGAGCAATGCGTTGCTGGCTCGCAGTTCTTCAGGCTGGCCGGGACTGCTCTGCCCCCATCTGAGGTCACTGGGCTTGTCTCCAGGATGCAGTCTGGGCGTGCCTCACACATCTGCTATCCTGCTTTTATCAGCCTCTGCCCACTCTTTTCGTGGAGACGGTCTGCAGACCTAGCAGCAGTGCAGGAGCTCATCTGAAGCTCTGCTGCTCCCATGTGCGTTCTGTTAATCAAAATAAGTCACTGGCTGGGCCCAGGGACGCATCCCTAGGGCAGGGAGGTGGGAGGTGAAACCTTTCTGCACGATATTCCAGTTCACCCTAAAACCACAACGTGAAAGACAGTTTTTCAAAGCACACTTCGGAAGATAAATCTTGGAGAATATCTTCATGAGTCAGAGCAGAGAATAATTTCTTAAGCATGATACCAAAAAGAGAGAGAGAGAGAGACAGAGAGAGAAAATGAAGGATAACACTAACTACATTAAAACTAAGAATTTATATTATTAAAAGATACCAGTAATGAGTGAAAAAAGTAAGCCACCGAAAGGGAAGAAACCTTTCAACCACATGACTGATGAAGGGCAGTGTTGTTAGCCTGGGTGACAGACGGGCACCATCTCTGTCAGCTGGGCTCGGATCCGACCCTGCGTCTGTAACTGCTCGGTTCAGTTGCTAGATGCGCAGGAACACTTTGGAGATCATCACACAAGCTTCCATGTTACATAGAATGATCTCGTGTTCTTGGGACCAGCAGCAGAGTAAGCCAACGAGCATATATGTTGATTTACAAAACCCAGGCGCTTCCCTGGTGTGATCTCAAACTGGCCCCTATCCACACAGGGCAGTGAGAGACCGAAAAAAGAGGAGGCCTTTCTAGGCTGGTAGGTGACAGGTGCAATTCGCAAGGAAATTTCCAGATGAGGCTTATCTGGCAACAAGAGTAATTTCTACCCCCTCTTGCCAAATTTTAAAAGTTTATAAAGAGTCCTTAATTGGATTCAGGCCCATACCCGGTCCAGATAGACTCAACACCACATATCTTTCTCAAGGCTGTGTCCTTGGAGTCGCCGCTGGGAGCAGGCAAGGCAAATAGAACCCATGTTCCAAGGACACAGTGGGGGCTGAGCAGCCTCTGAACACTCAGGTCCAGCCGGTGGGTCAACTGGCGGTCACGTCTTCCCGGTGACCTCCTCCAACAATATGACAGATGTGTATCTACAACACCAGCATACATACATTTTCTTGACATAGATTTATAGCTTTAAAAAAAAAATCCATGTTCTTTTCTTTCCCGATATCACGGATCCTTTCCACAAAAATCCGTTTCTCTTTGTCATTTTTCAATCAAAATAATAAATAGAAATATTGCTAATATGTCCAGTTCAGCATTGATTTTTTTAGTGGAAAAAATTTCCTGCCCTTTTTTTCCCTTTAGATTCTTCTGCTTACACGCCTCCCCCCACCCCTCGTCGCTTCCTCTACCTTCCAAAACCTCGTCTAACTGTCTAACTTCATGTTACGTAGTGTGAAAAGCACACGCTTTAGCGTTAGATGGGGCCGGTTTTCAGCCGAAGCTCTGCCACTTGCTGGCCGTGACTGTCAGCAAATTACACCCCGAGCCTCAGGATCCTCAAACGTAAAGTGGGGAGAAGAGCACGTCTGCCCCTCAAGACTGTGCACATATTAAATGAGAAAATTCCCACACAGTGTTTGTTGTGGGAATGTCCACATCTGAACACTCCAGAAATATCATCCCCTCCTCCTCCTATTACCAGAGGGCTGAGAGTGCTTGGTGCCTGCACCTTTCCGGAGGCCCCGCCCTCCTCCTCTTCCCCAAACCTTCAGTGTGAGCAGGACCCTGGCTCCCCCCCGCACACGTCTCTCACCACTTCCTGGAGCTAATTCCACGGTGTAAAAACCCCAGTCCTTTGCCATCCCTCTCTTCTCAGGTACTCTTTAATCCCATTTTTTTTTCCTTCTGGTATTTTTATAAAATCAAGATTGTGTGTGTGTGTGTGTGTGTGTGTGTGTGTTAAATTAATCAAACATTTTATAAGTCCTCAGAGTATAACACCTACCCATTGCTCCCAACAGTGACTGTATAATTTTGTCAGCAATTATTTTATTTAAAAAAAGACTTTAATGTTTATTTATTTTTGAAAGAGAGACCAAGAGATGGCATGAGCAGGGGAGAGGCAGAGAGAGAGGGAGTCACAGAATCCGAAGCAGGCTTCAGGCTCCGAGGGATCAGCACATAGCCCGATGCCAGGCTTGAACCCACGAACCACAACATCATGACCTGAGCTGAAGTTGGATACTTAACTGAACAAGCCCCCCCAGGAGCTCCTTTTATGAGCAAATATGGATGGTAGATCTAAGATTCACTGAGATTCTTTGGGACCTCATTAATTATCTCAAGAATCGCCGTTCAGATGAAAACTTTATTTATTTATTGGTTTTGGATTTGGGGAGAGGCATTCCCATAGGAACAGAAAGATGAAAGACTTAAAGCACCATGGGCAAGGATTTCCTAACAGCCAGGATACCAGAGTATATTGGCACCAAAGTGACTATAATCCTATTATTTTTGGCACAGTACTTTCTATTTAAAGCAAAAATATATATATATATAAAATAGTTATCAGCACTTTGATGTGGATTTCCTTTGCTCTTGACAATACTAGCACAAAATAAGTGTATTCTGACCAAACTTAGTGTCATTCAGATATTTGAAAACAGGCTTAGGACACACAGTTCTTTCCATAGGCTTCAAATGAAGCATCTGGGAATAATGGGAGCAGTAACAATAGTAACAGCAGGTCAGCCGGCCGGCCAGAGGCGTAGAGCTCCTGTTGAAAGTTCATTTATTTGTGCAGCAAATTATTTGCCATCCAGAAACATGATAAGCACTGGGGTCACCAAGAAAAACAAACATTTTTTTTTCCCTCCAGGGTCTCATATGTCATCAACAGGTAACTATCACCGACAGCACTATGCGCCATATTAGCCTGTGGAAGACGGGCAACTTATCCGGTGTGAGAGTGTCTGGGAATCTCTGAGCAGACCATTTCAGAGGGGAATCCGAAAGGCTGGCAGAAACAAGGAAGGACGTAAGGGGTGTGAGAAGTAAGGGAAAGGAGAGAGGAGGGAAAGAATGACAGACCCGGGAGAAACAGAAACACACAGTGTGGAAGAGAAAGCTCGTGTGCAATGGGAAAACTCCAGTTCCTCAGTTCCTCGAGGTTCCTGAAACTCAAATGAAATGTATGAGGGCTCACAAAGGAAGCTGACGAGATAGACTGAGGCCAGAGGCCAGATCTTAATAAATCTTGAAGGGTCTCTTCAGACCCTCAGATCTTACCTGGCGTGCAGTGGGAGGTCTTAAATGATTTTATGACATAAAATCATAATATTGATCATTGTGGGTTGATGAACCTATCATTTTTCAGATTTTCTATTCATAATTCTCTTTGATTTCTAATGTTTTCAGATTATCATATATTTTTGATTAAAAAGTAGTTAAAAAAGGATTGCTCCCCCTAAAGAAATTTTATTGACTCCCTACCTGAAAAAATGAGGTGATTTCCATATTTTCCCTACCTCTCCTCCTCCTTTCTGTTTTAGTTATAGGTGAAATCTTGTCTTGGATTTTAGACTAGTAGCCTTTCAAAGGATCTTTCTGCTTTGATATCACATATTTCATCTTTCTGGAAGTAGCGATTATTTGCATTTCTTCCATATCTATCTCTATAACAATTATTTAGGTGTTATTGTAAGTAGAGGTGCATAAAATCTTCCTTTTTTAGCATTTATTTTTGAGAGACAGAGCGAGACAGAGCACGAGTGGGGGAGGGGCAGAGAGCGAGGGAGACACAGGATCTGAAGCAGGCTCCAGGCTCTGAGCTGTCAGCACAGAGCCCGATGCAGGGTTCGAACCCACAAAAGGTGAGATCATGACTGGAACCAAAGTTGGATGCTTAACTGACTGAGCTGCCTTGGTGTCCTAGAAGTGCATTCGTTCTTGAGGAGCTGGGTGGCCATGAACCTTACCTGCTGTGGCCAGTTCCCCTGTGGGCTGTCCTTGCAGCAGATGCCTCAGCGCCAATGAAATGATCTTCATGTTTATTCCACACCCAAGGTTATTGCTCTTTTGCCATTTTCAAGGTGTTTATTTATTTTTTCTTAAGTTTATTTATTTATTTGGAGAGGGAGAGGGAGAAGGGGAGGAGCAGAGAGGGAGAGAGAGAACCCCAAGAAGTCTCTGTGCTATCAGTGTGGACCCCAACACCCCAACACGGGGCTCAAACTCACCAACTGCTAGCTCCTGACCTGAGCCAGAATCAGAGTCCGGCACTTAACTGACTGAGCCACCTTGGAGCCACTCTTTATTTTTTTCTCTACCATTATCATCAGTGATTCTTGGAGTAGGTCATATCTGCACTCCAGGAAGGGTGGGATAATTCCTCAGCTGTTGCCCATCTTAAATTATTTTTCTTTTCTTTGGGGGGACACCTGGTGGTTCAGTCAGTTAAGTGTTTGACTTCAGCTCAAGTCATGATCTCATGGTTTGTGGGTTGAAGCTCTGTGTCAGGCTCTGTGTCTCCCTCTCTCTCTGCGCCTCCCCTACTCATGCTGTATTTCTCTCTGTCTCTTAATAAATAAACATTTTAAAAATTAAAAAAAAATAATTTTTCTTTTTCTAAATTTCACACACACACACACACACACACATTTGTCTAAGAAATCAAATCTTAGGTAACATTCATCACTCCTGGAACTCAAATATTTTCCCAGTTTTTTGGCATCACCATTTTACAGAAATATAAAACTGGGTTTATCTTCATATATATATATGAACATATATATATATATATATAACATTTATTTATTTTTGCACTTTTTTGCAATGCTTTCTTTTGAATCGCAGTTCAAGACTTTCTATTTAGATAGTTCAATTTTATATCCTGGTACTACATAATTTTTCTAATCTGAGGATGTAGTTTTTCTCCAGTTCAGGGACGTTTTCTCCTCCCCCTCCTCCTTCCCTCCCTCTCCATCTCCCCCTCCTCCTCCCCTTCCTCCTTCCATTCCCCCTCTCCCTCCTCCTCCTCCTCCTCTCCCTCTCCTCCTCCCCTCCTCCTCCTTCTGAAAATTGCACGTTTCATTTGTTCTGGCACATTTGTCAGGAACACAAAGGAAGAGGCCACATCTCATTTCAGGAAAAAAAAAAAAAAAAAGCTGTTAATACCACTTGCTAAGCAAGAGAGTTCTTAAAAAGCCCAGTCTCCCAACAAAGCAGAGCTGGGACCTGCTATGTGTGATGGAAACTACAGAGTGAAGGGTTCCAGGACTCTAAGAAGTGGGAATGCCAGCACGGGCTGGTATTTTGGTTAGAGAGTGTGGCTGTCTCTGGTTGACTGTCTCTCAGAAGTGTGGCTATGGAAAGGAGTTGTCCAAAATGTATTCACTTTGCACAACATCCCCCTGACTGCTTCTGACGGACAACCTCAGATTGCCAATGTCCTGTTTGCCGTGTGACACCTGGACATGAATTCAGGTTCCACTGTGCCTGACAGTGCAGCCCCATGAGGGGACGCGTGGGCTCCTTGCTTTTCTCTGTGTCGCCCAAGCAAGGACTCAGTTGTATTCACACAGCATATATATTTTTCTCTGCCTGTGAGTGCATTTTGGCTGAATTTGAGCTCATGGAAGACAGAGGTTGTGTAATCTAGTAATTTGCTAGACACTGACGTCTAGTGAAATCTCAATCTACTGGAGTATGTGATATCCTGAACATGTCAGGACACAAGTTCACATAGTGAATTTCTAACGGTGGAATTTGGAGATCATTTGCGATCCCTCAGAGGAAGCACATTGCATGCTAAGTCCTTCCTTCCTGAGGTTGCTCGGCTTAAACATCTAGGCGTCCTCTGTTACTGAAATGTTCACGAGATGCACAGTCATCACCATTGACAGGAAAAAAAGCCACACCAGAAAGACCAACTCAACCCACTTTGGCCTTGGACCTCACACGTGTGTGCTTCTCATTAGGTTCAGTTTTAGGACTTCCCTTAATCTTTCAGAGTATATGTTATAACAGATGATTGTTACTTTTCTGTAGCTTCTGCTACAAAAGTGGTATTTGTTTTTGTCTTCCATAGCATACATTTTATTCAATAATCATCTTATGTATATATATATGAAAATATAATTTTTTAATTAAGTTACAAATTCAATTAAAATTTTAAATCAAATTATAATTAATATACAAGATTGGATTATATTAAGATATAAAACTATTTTTGAGTGTTCAGCAATTAAATGTATAAAGTCTGCTTTCAAAAAATCACAAGAGTAAAATTACCAATATTTGTTATTATGAGTGTTAATTTAATAAAAATCCAATTTCCTTTATTATGAAGTCCATATTTTCATTATGTATTTGGAGGCGCCTGAAGAAGAACTCCCAGAAAACCAGTAACACTTTAATCAAATTTGAAGGCTGTATGAGAATTTGCCATTGGATGAATATGCATGGCAATAAATAAATCAATGCATTGGAGTCATGCAGGTTGTGACTCTAGAGGAAGGCTAGCTCTCATTCTGTCCTTCCCTCCTTCTCTCCCTCCTCTCTCCTTCTGTTCCTCCCTCTCCCCTCCTCTCTTTCTTTCCTATCTTTCTTTTTTTCCTCTCTTCCCCCTCTCTCTTTCCCTTCCTTGCTCCCCTTCCTCTCTTCTTTCTTCACTCCCTCTTTCCCTTTTTCCCCCCTCTCTCACTTTTCTTTGTCCTCGATGCATTTCCAAAAGACTCCAAATTCTTTGCTAGCAATTGCTCAGAATCTCCAATCCAACTGAAAAAACCAGACCTGACCCACTAACTCCCTCCCTTGCCTTTTGCCAATTGGCTTTTTCTCTCCCGATGCTTTAAAATGTATTCAAATGTTATTTGGTGGTGAGTGACGAGGGAGATTTTAGCCACTGGGCAGCTCTAAGCATGAATGAGCAGCCCAATTCCCCCCAAGATTGATGATTCTGAACAAGAACGGCGCGACAGAAAACCAGCCCCTCAAACGAATTGTTTTCCATTATGATTTTCTGGTGCTCACACTAAAGAATGCATTTGTGGAATATTTAATGATAGGAAAGGTTATGCTATAGCATTCTAGAATTGGCAGGACATTTGGAGATCACCTAGAAAATAGTATTTCTGACTTTTTCCTGGAGAACAAAGACTTCCAGGGTCCCACCTTCATTTTACTTGGAATAGCCTTGATTTAATCCAGTAAATATCATAAAGTCCTTCCAGAGAGGACAACTCATTATGGTTTATACTTGGCTTTCTCTGATGATTGGTAATGTTGCGCACCTTTGCACATACCTGTTGGTCTTCTTTGGGAAAACATCTATTCAGGTACTTTGCACATTTTTTAATAGGGTTATCTGTTTGTTTCCTATTAAGTAGTTTAAGTCCCGTGAAGACTAGTGAAATAAGGGGCTTGTGTGTGGCTTGGTTGGCTAAGCATCCAACTCTTGGTTTCCACTCAGGACATGATCTCATGGTTCACAGGTTCAAGCCTGCATTGTACTCTGCACTGACAAAGTCCAGCCTGCTTGGAATTCTCTCTCTCCCTCTGTCTCTGCCCCTCCTCCATTCTCTCTCTCTCTCTCTCTCTCTCTCTTTCTCTCATTCTCAACATAAATAAATAAACTTAAAAAAAAAAGTAGTGAAAAAAGCACAGAAAGACAAATACGGCCTGATCTCACTCTTTTGTGAAACCTAAAAAATGTCCAACCTGTAAAACCAGAGAGTAGACTGGTGGAGAATGAGAGATATTGGCCAGTGGGTACAGAATTTTGGGATGAGTAAGTTCTGAAAATCTAATGGACAGCATGGTAACTATAGTTAGTAACACTGTACTGTACTGTACTGTACTGTATACTTAAAATTTGCTAACAGAGTCGATGTAAAGTGTTTATACACACAAACACACACAAACACACACACACAAGATGGATATGTCAATTGGCTTGCCTATGATAATTATTTCATAATGTCTACATGTATCAGACCCTCATGTGGTCCACCTTAAATAGACACAATTTTTATTTACTTATTTTATTTGTCAAGTAGATCTCAATCAAGCTGTAAAAAACTCTCTGTGGAATGTTTTATCATCTGGATTTCACATCCAAGGTGGGTGAAGCAGGAAAACAATGAATTGTTCCGACCCTGTCACTTTATAGAGACAAGAAGCAAGGTTGGGAAAGGCAGCTTTGGGAGGGTGTGGGAGAGGCAGGGAGGCACACTGCACTGTGTCAATGGCTTTCTGGAAGTCTCCCTACCCCTTCCCCTAGCTCCTATCTCCTTGGTTTAAAGGGGGGAGGAGGTTAAGTTCCCATTCCACAACTTTTACAGGAACCCCATGATATATGTGACTTTTCCCCAGGAAGTGCAGGCCATGCCTGATTACAGAAAGCTCTCTGAGGACACTCCCACGCATTTGGTGCCATCAGTCAGTCATTCTATTTCTTCCCAGGATCTTTGCTTCCTTGCTAGCTCTCATCCTCCCTGGAAGTTTAAGGGGTGGGAAATAGGCCCTGCACAAGGGCATGGGCTCCCCATCCTCCCCGAGGAAGCAGGATCTCTCCCTCTTCCCTCATTGATCAGATGTCACCACAATTATCTGGCTGCTGGAAATAGCGCCGGCGTTTTTTGACGGTGACAATGCGCTGCTCCGAAGCGCCTGTCAGGTAGATTTCCGCTTCTCCCTTTCAGCCTGCTCTGCTCGGAGGCCTGCCTTAATTTGCTCCCGGCCTGAAGTCATATTGCAGCTCTTTGTTCTATCCCCAGCACCCCCTTCCCCAAACACAGCCTCTTTTTCTGTGTTGATCCTTCAGTGAGTTCCGCTGGGTCAGAGCAGGAATAAACTCCTTCTGTTTCCCTCTGCCGCTCCGTGTCCACTCAGCCTTGTGTCTCTGACCCAACTTGCGTCTGCAGCATCTTCTGATTTTATGCCATCCACAGATTTCATTAGAGGCTCTGCCCTTCTTCCCAGACCATTAGTGAAAAGAAAAGCCATTCAGAACAGAGCCACACTGAAGGCCTCCTCCCACCCCCACCCTCACCTGGCTGCTCTCTCCTCTTTATCCACATTTCCTCAGCCACACTTCAATCTGTGGGTTCAGAAACAATTTCTGTCGGGGTAGGGGAGGAAGTAGTGCTTGCATCCTTACAGCTATGCCTGGGAATGCCGAGGAGACAGGCACTTTCAGTCCCTTTAAATGAACCCTAGGTCTGCCCTGACCCCACGGTGCGATCACATCCAGGAACATTAAGAGCTATGGAACTTTGACAATGAGACTAGGGATACTGATGACTGCTTCCAAGAATTATTGTGGAGATTAAATTGCAGGAGACAGTATATAAAGCACCTGGCACAGGTCTGTTTCCTATTGACAATTCAGTAAAGGTGGATCTTTCCCTCCCATCATTTATGGGGAGGATTTGTGGCCGACGCCACTTGCAGCCAGCCCGTAGCTCTGGTCTCGGCTGCCTCAGTGCCTGGCAGCCCAGCGATGAAGGCCAGCATTGCATGTCCTTGACCAAGTGCTTTCCCTCACCCTGGGAACCTC
Source organism: Mungos mungo (assembly GCA_004023785.1). NCBI lineage: Eukaryota > Metazoa > Chordata > Mammalia > Carnivora > Herpestidae > Mungos > Mungos mungo. The sequence continues at coordinate 16,545 of PISW01010997.1, forward strand.
TCTTGCTCCCCAAGGGGCCGTCAGGGGGACCAGAGGAAGACTGGGCTGCTACTGTTAACCTGTCAACCAAAGAGTGAGCATCGACAGTCTAGTTCCCCACCCTCAGTCTGGATAACTCTGCGGTCCCTGCCCCACACTGGCCCACAGTGGTCACCGGCTCGATAACACCCCCTTTATTATCTGCCTTTCCTCCTGTGACCTAAGATGGCCCAAGATCACACAGACTAAGAAATAGACTGCGTGCCGTGTGAGTGCTTGATTAAAACACATTTCTTCCTCTCCATGGGAGCACTCAGACTCACGCCAGGCAATTTAGCTGGAGGGTTTGCACCTAAGCAGGATTTTGCACTAGTGGAAAGATTGGAAACAACGTTTAAGTGTGTATTAATACACGAGAAGGTAGGACTGGCTTCTACACAGTGAGGAATACTTTGAGTTCCTTGGTCATCATCACAGTCACAATGTGGACAACTATCGATTACCTATTGATTGCCCATCTCAATTCCTGCCGAACAGGGGAACCACGCTCCCAAGTGAGTCTAATATGGAGAGCAGTGGTAGATCCTGGGTGACGGCTGGGGGTGGAGATAATCCAAGCCAGAGATGACACGTGGGTACTCCGAGTTGGTGGAAGGAACCCGATCAGACCCAGATGCCCACTCCAAGGACATGGGAATGGGATCATTATGGAAAGATGGAGACTTGAGTCAGGAACCATGGGACCAGGACTGGGAAAGGGTTGGGGATTAGTGAGGCGGTTCCGGGAGAATTAAAGGTGTTCACAGCTTACTTTCCAGGTCCCCAAAGTGTACAAGAGCCACTAAACCTGAGCGCTAACTATGAGCTGGGCAGCAGAGTGCACGCTGGCCCGCCCGAGCGAGGAGTCCAGACGGACGGCCTCATCGGGATACAGCCAACAGGAAAACTGTGCTACAATGTGTCCGCCGCTCAGTGTGCGAGTGCCTCTGCCCTTGAACGCCATCAGATTCACACAGCTGCCTCTGTCTTTTGTCACAATGGCTCCACTGATGACTTAAGTCCCTTCTCGATACAGGTATCACCACTGTTTCTGTGCAGCTCGTCCATTGTTGGCGGACCTGGAGCAGAAAATAGGTTGCTTAATAAATAGTCTCCGCATTGGTACAATACAGCCTCTTTCTAGGTCAGCTGTACCTGGTGGGGAGGAAACAATGATCTCGTGGTTAAAAGGGAACGGGCTGCCCTATTAGGAGTGTGTCCCTTAGTTGGTTAATTAACCAGAGACCTGGCATCCTGGCTCAGAGGGCACATTCTGAAGATGACACACACGGGGTGGCCCTGCAGGCGAGCCGTGGGGGACCACCTTGGATGTTCTCTAAAGAGCTGGCCACACAAAATGCTCCACAGAGAATGACTGATTTAGCATTTACACAGTACGCGGCATTGTACTTTCTCACTGCTGAGGACTTTTCTGGCAGGGGCCCTTTAATCCACTCGAACATTCAATCAAGTCCTTTTGAAGGTTCCCAGCCCCACATGCTCCCTTTATCCAAGCCAATCACCTCCTTCCAGTCTCTGACCAGGCAGCCAGCACTGCCTAGTAACCATCTGGTGCCCTTGCATGGGTCAGCCACTCCCCTTGACCTTGCCGCCTTGACCTTTTGCACAGCCCATTCCTAACTATTTCCTGCTCTCAACACCTCCTGACTGTACCCTTTAGAAAATCTGCTGTTTATTGAACATCTCCTAAAAATTGTTAAATACAAACAGCAGCGGAGAATGTGGGCTTCTGAGTAAACAGACACAGCCTTGAACCCCAATATTGTTCATCTTTCCTAGTGGCACAACCTCGAGCAAGTTATTTAAACTTTGCCAGCCTCTAAAGTGATTCATCACTAAACTAGAGAGACACGTAAATGCTCTGTTAGAACTGTTACTTTTATTCTATCATTATATAATAATAATATTAAACATATAATGATCAATAATGTATCATAAGTATACACTTATATAAATATAGATATAAAATTATGTAAACTGTAAAAGGATAAATACTTATGTATTATTATTAACTATTATTACTATTAATAACTACTGTTATGAGTATTTTAACCTGTCACCATATGCATATGCATGTTATTTTATGTAAATTATCCATCCTCTGAGGCACATGTAATTATTCTAACTTTACATATGGGGAAACTGGGGTCTAGGAAGGTTCAATAATTTTCCCACGGTGGCGTTGCTAGAAGTAACTGACTCGACAAGAGTGAAAACATGGGGCTCATAAATCCACTATCTTTATCATTCTTTTTTTCTTTCTTTCCTCTCTCTCTGTCTTTTAATATGACATCCTTCTTTTATAGTCTCTGTCTCTCTCTCTTTCTATTTCTCTTTCCCCTTATCCTAAGGGGTTAGGTCTCGACATCTGAATTTGATGCTGCTCTGACACCTGACCTTTATAGACAGGACTTGGAGGAATAGATATTTGCTCAATTGGATTACGCTGAAAAACACTAGAGTTGAAATCAGAGTTTTGATCTGGGACCTCTTTGAATAATGAACAGTGACAGGAATCCAGGCTATGGGAGGTGAAGAATTCTGTAACATCTATCTGCCCAGTAAAAAAGTCCCCGCTCCAAAAACTAAGACATGCAGTGAGCCCTCATTCATGCAGGTCAGGGGCACACCCTGACACTATTGACATTTGGGGCTAGATGATTCTTTGTGGGAGAGGATGTCTTGCTCTGGGTGGTATGTTAAGCAACAGCTCTGGTTTTTACCCACTAGCTGACAGCAGCAATTCCCTTCGGTTTTGACTAACAAAAGTATTAAAAGACTTTACCAAATGTCCCCTGGGGTGAAAATTATCCCCAGTTGAGCACAACTGGATTTGAGTCCATTGGAGAAAGACCAGTTAGAAATAGTAAGAAAATGATCTTGGCTAATAGAATCATTGGAGGGATGGATATGGAAGTCTTGCTTCCTAGGCAGCCTTGTAGAACTCGGGATTGGAAGGATTTACTTGGATTCTGGCTTTGCCCCTTTCTGGTCACACTTAATTTAAATATGATTTAAATATTCCGTTTGTAACTCTGAGCCTGAGTATTCTCAGTGGGGAGATAGGATACAGACACCTTTTTGTCTTCTACCAAATTCAGATGCCAAGACCTTAACCCCCAAGCTCCCAGCATGACGCCATTTGGAGGTGGCACTTTGGGGAAGCACTTAAGTTACAAAGGTGGGGCCCTCCTGATGTGATCAGTGTCCTTGTAAGAAGGTCATCAAAGGACTTCACCATGTGAGGACACAGCTCCAAGAAGGCAGTGTACCAGCCAGGAAGGAAGGGCTCACCAGAGCCCAGCCCTCACGGTGTACTGATTGTGGGCCTCTGGCTTCCAGAACTGAGATGAAACAAATTTCTGTTGTGAAGCCACACAGTGTATGGTGTGTCGTGGTAGCTGGAGCAGAGGAACACAGAGACGTAACGATTTTGCTTATGGCTCAGGATTAAGGGATTTAATTGAAGTAAATCTGTAAAGTGGCTTATGATGGTTTTTATTGATAGTTACTAGTTTCAAGAACATTTCAGCAATTAACTGCGTATGAAGTTTGGCAAGCATGGGTCCTACTAGACCTGCTTTGCTGAAGAGGTGATATAATTATAATTAGCTCATTACTGGTATGCCATGGAAAGCTGTTAAAAACTTGAAATTGGTGTGTGCTTAATTGGTTCATTTATTCCTTTAACAATTAGCAAACAAGTTAGACTTGGAATGAGCCCTCATGTAACTTACATTCAGGTGAATACACAAACTTGACTTATAAGATATAATCAAGACAGATATGGAACAGAATGAACCCATAAATTATTTCATGACAATTATTAAGTGTTCTGTTAGAGAAGTCCAGAGTTTGATTCCACACACACCAGTGGAAATCTCTTTCTTAAATAGCATCAGCATTCCTACCTATATCCACTGTAAATGATCAAATTTCTTAAGAAAACTTCCTTCATAAATTATATGCCAGTAAAATTCAGGTTAGGGGAAAGGCTGATGATTTTGTTTAGTATATTCCTGGAAATTATTAAAAGCACACTTCTACTTTTTATATATACCTATACATTAATAAAACAGTATGCTGCTTTTACATGTATATTACATATACATGCAAATATAAATATACATTTACACATATATTTTCAAATCAATTTTACTGAGATATATTTACATGTAATAAAATGTACCCATATTCAGGCTGCAGTTTGATTAGTTGTGAAAAAGTAGAATGGGCAATGACTTGCTATATTACTGCCAGACTCCACAATGTGGGCTGAAGATGGGCTGAAAGTGCTTAGTGAGAAGGTTTGGAGCCGGACAGAAAACGCGTCTCAAAAAGCATTGATTCACAGACATTTATGAAGCTTCCTGCATGGGGCAGGGACAGTGCTATTGGCAAAATATCTAACTCCTACTAGTGCAAGAGTTTCGGGTTTATGAAAACCCTCCCATCCGTTCTCTCACTTATTTATCTTTTTAAAATTTTTTTAATGCCTTATTTATTTTTGAGAGAGAGAGAGAGAGAGAGAGAGAGAGAGAGAGAGAGAGAGAGAGACAACGTGAGCAGGGGAGGGTCAGAGAGAGAGGGAGACACAGAATCCGAAGCAGGCTCCAGGCTCTGAGCTGTCAGCCTAGAGCCCGACGCAGGGCTTGATCCCACGAACCATGAGATCATGACCTGAGCTGAAGTCGGATGCTTAACCAACTGAGCCAACAGGGCACCCCTCATTTATCTTTTGTTTATCAAACAAGATGAACTATAAGGCAACAGGAATTCTTATACTCGCAGAGTAAATAAGGAAGCCAGGGAATAGAGAAGATCAAGGGTTCCCACCTCTCTCTCTCTCTTTCTCTCTCTCTCTCTCTATATATATATATGTATAGCAAGTCATTGCCCATTCTACTTTTTCACACCTAATCAAACTGCACCCTTAAAATGGGTACATTTTAGTACATGTAAATATATCTCAGTAAAATTGATTTGAAAATATATGTATAAATGTAAATGTATATTTACATTTGCACGTATATGTAATATACATGTAAAAGCAGTATGCTGTGTTATAAATGTATAGGTTCCCAAGTTAGTCTTGGACACCATGCAGTGACCTTTCATTGTGTGTGGGCACCACGTTCCACCAGAACCTCTTTTCCTTGAGCGTGCTAGTGGGTGTGGAACAGAAGAGCTCCATTCATTGCCGCTAAAATGTGTTTCCTACATTGTCTAGTTCAAGACCTTTTAAACCATAAAATTAAAATTAACCCAATGCTTCATCTCAACTCAATCCAATTTCATCCAATACAATAAAGGTATGTGGAGTGTCCACTTCACACCTGGACCAAAGCAAAAACAAACAAACAAACAAAAAACCAGTGGGGTGCCCTGGGCTCCTTGAGCATCAGCAGGCATGGGCTTTGGAAGAGCATGTGATGTCTTAGAAGATGAGATAATAATGGGAGGACAGATTGAGGCCATTTGATGGATTGGTGATTCATGGTATGGTTGTCGGCTTGGCCTGCTTCAACAAAATACCACAGACAGGGGGACTTATGTATTGTCCCAGCTCTGGAGGCTGGAAATTCCAGATCAAGGTCTGGCAAGGCCAGTTTCTGATGAGGGTTCTCTTCCTGGCTTATCATTGCTACCTTCTCACTATGTACCCACATGGCCTTTCTGTTGCTTACTTAGAGAGAGAAGGATCAGGGCCTTTGGTATCTCTTCTTATAAGGACACAAATCATATTGCAGGGACCCACTTTATAAGCCCATTTAACAATAATTACTTCATCAGACGCTCCATCTCCAAATACTACCACTCTGGGGATTAGGGCTTCCATATATGAATTTTGGGGAACATAAGCCTTTTTTGCTAGAACCCCCAAATTCATGAATGCAAAGTATGTTCATTCCATCCCAACAGCCACAAAATCTAGCTCATTTCAGCATCAACTGCAAAATCTAAAGTCCAAAATCTCATCTAAATGTCATCTAGGGTTGTCTGGGGGGCTCAGTCAGTGGAGCATCCGACTTCAGCTCAGGTTATGATCTCCACAGTTCGAGCCCTGGTTCGCTCCTGTCAGTGCAGAGTCTGCTTTGAATCCTCTGTCCCTGCTGCCTTGTCCTCCCCACTTATGCTTTCTATTTAACAAAAAATATAAAACATTAAAAAGAATAATTGTCATCTAAATCAGGTGTGGGTGGGACTCGAGGTACGGTTCATCCTGAGGCAAATTCTTCTCCAGCAGTGAACTTTGTAAAACCAGACAAGCTGCGTGCTTCCAAAATGCAGTGGTGGGGGAAATGTATAATAGTCTCATTCTAAAAGGGAGAAATAGCAAATAAGAGAGAGGTGAAGGGTCTCAAGCAAGTCTATAACCTATCAAGACCAATGCCATTAGACCTCAAGGCTTCATGGCACTCTGCACCAGACGCACTGAGGCAGCAGCCCCATAGGATACAAACATTCAGTCCACAACACATTCAATGGAAAGCATTGAAAGCCTTTACACCTGAGAAGAAACCTGTATAAAAGAGAATTTCAGAAATATCAATTTGGCTTGAGAGAAAAGGATAATTTGAGTTTACAAAAAAGCAAAGAAAGTGAAATAAATGAGAAAGCTATTGTGATGATCCATTGCTTACTTCCCCCCATTCATCCATTCATTGTACATTTGCAGAACTATGGCTATTTGCCATGTGGCACACTGGTTGTTGAAGGTACAATAACAGATTGGAAATATCGAGCCCTGCTTCCAGGGAACTTATTTTCTAGCATTCACAATGGCCTGACTGTACCATGGCAGTGGAGTGAAACAGAGGGGTAAATGGAGGACATGACTCAGAAGTATTATCAGCAAAGCATGAATCTACGTGGATGTGAGCAAAGCAGAAGCAGGCATCCAATAAGGTACATTTGGAGGAATGGACAGCCTATTTGTAATCCTTTTAGTATAAATATAGGAAGTGAGTGGCAGTCATATTTATTTGGGGCCTTTGGAAACTTAGCGGACTCTGGTATTACTACACCAGGTGCTTCCAGCATGGAGAAAATAACCAGAGGCAAGTTAAACTAAATTGAGACCCTTCATTTCTTCATTTATTCAACAGATATTTACTAAATGCCACCTGTGTGTCAGGTACTACTTGAGGTACTGAAAATATAGAGGTGAACACAGTTCATCAAATCTCTGTTTTTCTGGAACTAACATTAAATGGAGAATACAGACATCAAACAAACAAATAGATACACGGTGCAATTTCAGATTGAGCTTGTGAGTTAGAAGGAAAATTCAAATGGGGTAAAGGATCAGAGAGTGATGGAGCAAGTGTCACTTTAGAAAGCATGGTTCGGGAAGGACTCTCTAGAGAGAGGACATTTGAGAAGAGCTCTGAACAATGCTTTGAGCTGAGTCACTTCAACCCTGATTGAATCCCAACAGAGCACAAAGCTTGGTGGGAGATCCTAGTAATAAGAGTAATAAATCAGGAAACAGAAGAGAATCACAGCAGCCCACATAGGGCACTGTTTTTTGTGAATCTCACACTGAACTCTCTCTCTCTCTCTCTCTCTCTCTCTCTCTCTCTCTCTCTCTCTCAATTGCATGCTCTTTTTTCCCCCCTAGAAATCATTTATCTCAGAACCATACAATGTGCAATTGCAGAAAAATGAGACATTAGGAAGAGAAGGGACTTTTCTGGGTAGGAACTATCCCCTACTATTCACAAATAGTGATTTCCTCTATATGCAAGGTCTGTACCTTGCCCGACCCATGTTCCATCTCTTCGTCCAGTGGAAAACACATGACCCTGGGGCTAGTCCATTGTGCTGGTTAACTTTTCCTCACCAATCACAGGGTCTGACCTCTGGGGGCACACTGGACAAATATATTCCCTCTTCTACATGGCAGTCATCTAGATACAAATGTCCAGGTAAAGGATACTTTACCTTTTCCTCTGATTTGTTGGTATAAAGTTGCTCCATGTTCTGCTTTCCTTCCTCTGCACAATCCATACCTTTTGACTCACTCTCCTTTATTGTTTTTTGTTTGTTTGTTTTCTTTATCTGAAACATTTATTGAGAGCAAAACTATGGACTAGGGTCTTCACTAGGTATGAAAATATCAAGATTGATAATATGTTGTACTTTATCTTTAAGATTTACCATCTATCAGGAAGGAGAAGCTTGGAAAACAAATCCATCACATGGTGAAAGTGTTACAGTGGAGAGAGGGCCGTGAGCTTCAGTAGTAGGGAAAAAAGCCATGGCAAGGATAGTTCAAGCTAATTGGTGTGTGGCAGGGGCAGATCCCTGGGAGCTGAGAGAAAGAACCAGATGCCTGTGTAGTTAGGCTTATGAGAAAATACAAGCAAGTTCAAGGAACTCCTCAGAACTGAAACTTCGTGTTCCTGAGGACAGTCCTGGAAATCATTTTGAAAAATCAGGTACTGAAGACATTTCATGGTGTCAAAGACCCTTTGAGTATTGTGGGGACATCCAGTATGACCACACAAAAGAAGACTGTTACCCGCTTTGTATCAGAGACTAGAGATTCTAATTGTGTTTTCTGAGTTGGGTTTAAATGAGATTAGATTTTTTTCTCTTTATCTGTTATGTCAAATGATACTTTTATCTTATTCAAGTATTAGCCCCTTAAAAACATGGACTAGATTATGCTTCCCCCATTACCTCACAAAGATAATGGTGATATAAATGTATCATAAATGTAATAAAACATGTATAAGGCTTAGTAGAATTTGCAAAGAAATATCATATACAATATTTACTTTGGGGGTAGATATTTTCTCCAATTTACATTTTTTAAATGGATAATGGATATAAAATATATAGAGAGAATGTGGATGGGAATGAAGGGCTGAGGGAGACAGAGAAAATTTTAAGCAGTCTCCATAGTCAATGCAAAGACCGATGTGGGGCTCAATCCCACTACCCTGGTATCATGACCTGCACAGAAATCTGGAGGCAGATGCTTGAGCCACTGAGCCACCTAGGCACCCCTCACCATTTTACATGTTAATGGAGGTAGTGAGGGTCCAGAAACATCACATGGGTTGTCCCATGATACAAACACAATTGGTAGAGGTGGAACTAGAACCCAGGTCTTTGGGCTCCCAGATCACGCAAATTTTTCTCTAACATTTAGTTGTTACTTCCTTCAGAAAAAGTAAAAAATTTTACTGGTGGTTGAAGACGTAAAGGAAAACCATCCCTTCCACTCTGACCAGCTAAGTTACCAGCCCCTGCCCCTGCATTTATTACTTATCTCCAACCTATTTACACTAAGTTGTCAGGTTTTTGTCAAAAAGATATGGGAAGCCTGGGAGCGTCTGTCAGCTCTTCAGAGGGTCTCTGCCCTACCTCGGCATGCAGGTAGCTCTGCAGGCCTCAGCAAGCTTGGTAGGAGGCGTGGTTTCTCGGTTAGATCCCTATGTCCATGGGGCACGATTCTCTTTCATGTAATGTCTTGTCAGGCAGTTGGGATAAAGCACTGCCCTCAGGTGACTGCATGCAAGTGCTTTTATCTATTCGTTTATTTAAGGAAAGCACAAGATGGAACAAGAACTGGTGTTGGATACCACATGACAAAGGGGCTCTGTCATAATCTTAACAACCGAAACTTTTGTAAAGCTTCAGTCTATGATCAATACATCATTCTAATTCTTAAAATTCATTTGTGTAATAGGCATTTTTAAAGTGTATTTATTTCTTTTGAGAGAGAGAGAAAGAGAGAGTGCAAGCAGGGAAGAGGGGCAGAGAGAAAGGGAGAGAGAATAGTAAACAGGCTCCAGGCTCAGTGGAAGGCCCCACATGGGGCTCCATTTTACAAGCCGTGAGATCACAACCTGCACAGAAATCAAGGGCCAGACAGTTAACCAACTGAGTCACTCAGGGGATCCCTGTGTAATAGGGAGAAAGATAGTTGAAAAAATGCCAGTTAAAGAAGAAGGAAGGAAGATAATACTTTGAGGGCATTTGCTAGATGTTAGGTGTCCTAAGAGTTTTACACGTATTACATTACCTTTTAATAGCAATCCCATAAGATAGGTAACACTTTTTACCCTTCACAGGTAATAATCAGCAAGAACCAAATAGATTACATAATTTGCCCCAAGTCATGAGAATAGTAAATATGGTGTTGAGGCAAGATGGCTGGCAACAGCCCCATGTTCCTCCTACCAGCATTGGGTTGCCATTTTGATCATACATTACATCCTTCAGTCCTTTTGGCTACCCTGGGAACCAGGTATTGGGATTCCCATACTTTATATGCTAAGAATCAGGGAAAATAAGAGGCATGCTCGAATTCCCATAGCAGGCCCTATATTCAACTCCAAGTACTAGAACATCACATTCCCAATTGTTCTACTACAATTCAGTTCTTGAGAACAAGACTAAATTGGGCCATGCCTCTTTTTCATATTTTTTCAAAGTGTATTTATTTATTTTGAGAGAGAGAGAGAGAGAGAGAGAGAGAGAGAGCGAGCACATAATCAGGAGAGAGACAGAGAGAGGGAGAGAAAGAATCCCAAGCAAGTTGCACTGTCAGCACAGAGCCCACTGTGGGGCTCAAACTCATGAAACCGTGAGATCATTACCTGAGCCAAAAGCAGGAGTCAGAGGCTCAATCCACTGAGCCACCAAGGTGTCCTAGGACCATGTCTTTTAAATATATATCTTAAAAGATACCATTTATATTCTCAAAACTGTATTAGGGCAGTGATGAAATGGAACTATTTGCCATGTTACCTGGACTAATTTCATTTTAAAAAATTATTATGACATTCTTCAAATTAATTGGTGAAAAAGTCCAGTTGTAAGAGCTTGTTCTCATTTAAACACTCCCTTTTTTTGGAGGTGGAATGAGCAAACATTCTAGGGCAGCTCAGATGAGAGCAAATGTGACAGGCTGTGGACTGTGGGACTTTAAATGAGAACTGCAATCCCATGGATCACAGAGTTTCCCCACCAAACGGCAGGGCCAGTCAAACATTCCTCACTTCTCCAAACCAAAGCTCTTTTGAAATCACCAGGTCTATTCCCAGAAGCTCTTGGGCTTTGCCATCCATAATCCTTTCTTATTATTTTTAACATAGGGTCAGGCCCTTTGAGTCTTGCTGTCTTGTTTTCTTTGGCTCTTAGGAGGCTCGAGTTTTTAGATTCCTTCTTGATTTCAATAGAAGTACTATTCCTGAGACACCTTTTGCAAGGTTTCCTTAGTTGTCAAACCTTGTGCCATGAAAAAAAAAAAAGATCTCCCAAGCTATCCTTGCTGACTTCAATGATTGTATGGGAACCAAGAGTTGTAACTATATTTTTCCAAAGTTTAATCTAAGGCTTCTAGGTAGAGACAGATTTGAAATAATAAAACCTTGGGATTTGATTTTAGTCTTGTAAGTTATTGTTTGTATAACAATTGCTATGAGTTAAGGTTCCTGGTTCTCAGCTTTCACAACTCAAAACATTAAGGTCTATTGTCTATCATGAACGATTGTTCTGGAGATTAAGGGAGATCATTGGTTCACTCACTTCCTCACCTACTCATCATCCATTCAGTAAGTGAGTTCTATGGGTTTACTAAGTATCTAGGATTCTGTCAATCATTGGAAATGATAGAGGATACAGTGTTTACATTTCTATACTCAAGGAGTGCATAATCTATTAGGAGTGACTCGTGTGCACAGTTAATAATTGGTATGATGTCTGCTAAGAGGATATATGCACAGAAGCTCCAGAAACATCAAGGGGCAAGGGAAGGGTTCACCATCTAACGTTGCCTGGTGTTGAGTGGTGAAAAAAACAATCAAGGTATTTTTCCTGAAAAAGACAAAATTAAGTAAGGACGTAATGAGTGAGAGTAAATCAAACTTGGAGGAGGTTGGGACAGGGGCATAAAAAAGGTGTGCTTTTATTTTCAGATCCATACCTAAGACAAAATTTGAAATGATAATAAGTGCTTAGCATTTTAAAACTCTTTGATTCTAAATAAAGCCAATTTGACCTCAAAACCTGCCTTTGGTTGCATATATGCAAAGCAATTACAGTTCCGTGTTTAACACTGAATCTTCTTCATAGCATCCCAGACTTAGGAGCTATTCTTTGAACTACACAAAAGATAAGATCCTGTGGGGACTGGACTTTCTGAACATTGAGAGATTAATTTATACCGCCAAAAAATAAAATCAACCTGCCACGAATCAAAGTTCCAATTTCTATTTTCCAGGGCATTTCACAGGAGGATTTTCCCACTATGGAAAAAGTAAAAGATAATAGAAAAATCACTCTTGTGCTACTTTGGAATGAAAACAAACAACAAGGTCATGCTCTGATGGGGAAGTTAGCAAGCTTGTCATTATATGTCTCTATAGATGGGAAAAAGATAGCATTCCACATAGAAAAGAAAATGCTTCCCCAATCAAGTAATTCAATCTATTTATATGTCTCCTTTTATGCACACCTAATAGGAGTGTGGCACCATGTTCTATTCCATATAACCTGCTTTGATTAAGGATGAGCATCATGTTAGGAAAAAAAGATGAGTGTTTTGATTTAGGTCTGTCTGTACCACTTTGATGGAGTGATTTTGGGCGGGTCTTACTTCCTTGCTAATATTCAATGACTTTATTAGCATCCACCTCATCCACAAGTATAGACTGATGGATGTAAAATGACTGTAGGTCCTTTCGTGCAAAACTAATGTAAGTTATTGACAAAATTATAGTCAGAAAATACCCCAGTGAGAATTTATTTTGAGTTAAGCCTTGCCTAACTTCATTCACAAGGCTGGGAACATAGCAAAAGATACCCAGAGTTTTGCTATCTTAATCATCTCATGCTGCTAAAAACCAAAATGCCATTGACGGGGTGGCTTAAATAGGAAATATTTATTTCTTACAGTTTGGAAGCTGGAGAGTCTCAGACCCAGGTTCTAGCAGGTTTGACGTCTGATGAGAACCTTCCTCCTGATGTGTAGACAGTTGTCTTCTTGTGGTATCCTCAATGGCTCTTCTTTTAAGCGCACTAACCCCATCATGATGATTCCACCCTTGTGTGATTCCAGTTACCTCCCAAAGGCCCCACCTCCAAATATCATCATGACGAGGTTCAAGGCTTCAACTATGAACTTTGGTGGGACACAAACACTCAGTTCATGGAACCTGCCCTTGATTTACAGGTAATATGTATTGTTTCATCATTCAAACTTATTGTCAACCTCTTGACTTCTTCGGGCACTTAATCTCATGTTACCTTTATAGACCTCCACGCCCTACTTCTTCCTCTTTTTGTAAATTATTAACGTCATCAACCACTCATCAACCCCCTGAGACTTTTTTTTTAGTGGAAATTGTATGAATGAATGAGGAAAATTTAAGGTCCCCCCATTCTGGAGGAAGTCTTACCCACAGTAATGAGCAAGCTCCTTCAAAGGAATGATGAGGTCTCTACCTAGTACAGCTCCTGATACCAAGTAGGTGTTTCTGTGATATTGGTCACCTCGATCGCCTTGCCTCACTGTCCTCAACCTCCTCCTTAACTTCGAAGCCATAAGTAGGAAGGATAGGAATGTTGTTCACTGAGCATCAGGTTCTAAAGCCTAATTCTGCCCTTTGCTGACTGCAGGAATTTGCTGAAGTTGATTGAGATCACTGGCATACATGAGCTGACACACATCAGAGAGTAACCAGAGAGCTCAGAGACCCTAAAATGGGTTCCCACACAGGGAATGAAATATGGGTGGGAGGAGCACTGGGATTATATCATTTTGCTCTTTGTGCTTGGTCCTCATTCTGAGACCAGGTGCAGTGCCAGGTTGAGTTAGCTTCTGCATTTGGAAGGGGCTGGAGGCTGTGGTGTGTTTCTGAGAGAAGGGGCATCGTTACCCGGCTGCTGAAGATCGTTCTCAGTCTCTAGGGAAGTGTTTCTCAAAGAGGGCTCTGTGGAGGAGGAAGGATTAACCTAATATTTTTCTTCTCATATTTCTTTTTTTCTTGAGAGAGAGAAAAAGAGAGAATGAGAGGGGGAGAGACAGCGGGAGAGAGTGAAAATCTTAAGCAGACCCCATGCTCAGTGCAGAGAACAATATAGGGGTCCATCTCATAAGACTATGAGATCATAACCTGAACCAAAATCAAGAGTTGGACGCTTAACCAACTGAGCCACCCAGGTGCCCCAAGGATTAATCTAATAGTCTTTATGAGTTTCCAAGAAAAAAGAATCAGGAAGAAAGTAAACCTAAGTCCTTCCTCCTGGATCTTCTGCCCCATAACTGCTCCTGGTGTCATGGAAATTCTAGAGCACCCATGTATTCATAATCCTGCCTATATCTGGGAGAGGAGCCCAGAGGAGAGGAGACAGGGTGAGACTCCTGAACATGAATGGTTCAGTGACTTTGAGAATGTGGCTGTGACATTTATCTCACAGAGATGGATTCTGCTGGATCTTTCTCTGGAGACCCCCTGCAGAGGTGACATGATGGTCAAATGCAGGCATCTTCTCTGACTGGGGCATCCCTGACCAAATCTGTGAGACGTCCTGGTCCGACCCAGAGAAGCGCCATGTGCAGTGAAAAGAGGGCTTGTGTGGAACATTGAGGTCATGATCTCCCTATTCAAGAGTTCAAGCCTGACATCAGGCTCTGTGCTGGGATTCTATTCCCTGTCTCTCAAAAATAAATAAATGGGCCTAAAAATTATAATCCCCAAACACTGTTGATGCCCTCCTCTATCCTATCTTACTCTAGCTAATTCCTTCGCAAAGTATCAAAGATCTTAAACTGTGGTTGTCTATCTCAGGACTGGGTTCTTTTTCCAATTGTATAGATGATGATAGACAGACAGAGAGACAGATAGATACATACATACATACACAGATACATAGGTAGATACATAGATAATAATTACCTATATATAATTAGAACAAGAATACATATATGTATATATCTGAAAATATACATTACTTTGTGTACTTCTAAAGTCCTGTAAGTTGCAATATAAATATGAAAATTGGGAGTCAAATACATTTGAAAAATACTGCAAATCATCTGCAAGATTTTTCAGAAACCTAAAAATTATTATGAATTATGTATTTCAAAGAAGGAGAGGAACTCTCTAGTATTTGCCAATCTCACTTGGCTATGAGATTAAAAACAGCAATAACAAAAACCCCTCAAACTGCAGACTCTATCTGTAGCTAAATGTTGAGAGGAGCCCATGTTGGAATGAATATAAAATCCTGAGTTAAAGGCAGCCTGGGGCTCTGGTAGTGTCCGCACTGACTAGCCCCACACCGCAGGACAAGAAAGCTGTAGGATTCTGGGATGAAGCCAGACCTCCCTTTTGTTTAGGTGTGCAGGGGAACTTCCTTTGTCCTCAGGAACCTAAGTGCAGCAGCAGGAGCCAACCCGGGTTCGGTCTGAGTGCGCTGGGGGTCCCCTGACATCAGGCAGCAGCAGTAGCCAAGTCCCCACAGAAGAGGATACCCAGCCCCAGCCTGAGAGGAGGATTGTGAAGGAGAAATTAACAGGGGCTCATGTAGCATCTTTTTAAAAAATGTTTATTTATTTTTGAGAGAGGGAGATGAAGAGAGAGAGGAAGAGAGAGAGAGACAGAGTAGAGGCAGGGGAGGGGCAAAGAGAAAGGGAAACAATCAGAAGCAGGCTCCAGGCTCTGAGCTGTCAGTGCGCAGCTGGAGGCGGGGCTCGAACTCGGGAACCCTGAGATCCTGACTTGAGCGGAAGTCAGATGCTTTACCAGCCCCCTGGTGCCCCTCATGCAGCATCTTGTAACCTTCGAACTGTCAACTCTGGATGACAGTACCTCCCTAGCTAGTGTCACACACTGTGTTAGGCGTCACTAATATGTGAGATAATTTAAAAACCTCCGTTGCCAGCAACTCTGAGCTTACACCAAGACTTGTGCTGTGCGGATATTGTTCTTGGTGCTCTCCATGTAGTAACTCTGCGAATACTCTTGCTATTGACTCTATTATTTAACACTACTATTATCCCCACTTGAGATGAAGTACAGGGGGGGTTTAGAAATGTGCCCAAGACCAGTGGTTCCAGAACTGGAGAGCTGGGCTCCGCCCCTCACAGCCTGACACCCAGCCCAGCTCTTATACCCTGTCACTTAGCTCATAATAAGCCCTCTCGACAGCCTATTATTGCCCTGGTTTTAGGAGTGAGGAAATGGAGTCTCACGGAGCACCTGTAATTTGCCTACAGTCATGCCGCTGTTTAAATGCCCAGCCCCCTTTTCTGGAGAAAATGATGTCTCTGGTTGGAGTTACTGAGGTGGCCAGAGCAGCAGCCCCCAAACCTAATCCCAACGACACAATATAGAGGTTTAATGTTTGGGGATAATTCTTTGCCATTTTGGGTTGTCTGCACCATTTCACTGGGCCATTAACAGCAGCTGGATAACCAATTTGACCAGGTACAGTGAAAGCCTTTGGGGAAAAGCAGGCAATATTTCGTATTTATATATAAAATGTTTTATATTTATATAGTCAATTATGCTTTTTGAGGAGGCTTTCGCATCAGATTTTCCACATCATTTGGTTCGCCCAGTACCTATGGAGAATAGGTAGTTGCTTTTCAAAAGGGCGCTGGGTTTAGATTTAGAGCTGTTTGAATCCCCGTTCAGCCACTTAACCCCACTGCGATCAGAAATAAGTCTCTCAAGTCGCCCGAGGCTAGGACTGTCCTTTAGGAAGTAGGGTAGCATGGCAAGCCAGAGGGGCGGTGAGGAGGGAATTAAGTTAGTCTCCACAGAGTGCGGACAGGCATGAGGTACCTCCATACAGCATCTTTTCCCCGTCCAGCCTTGCTGGGTGCTGGGTGCTGGTCCCCAGCGGGCAAGTCGTCATCCTAGGTGAATCTGGTTTCAGGGTAAGGAAGGGATGAAGTTCAGTAGGCCCAGGTTGGGGGTCCAACTCAGTGACTGAGGACTCAGGGATTTCTGCATTGCTAATCCTCACTCCTTAAAAACAAAGCAAGAATCTTGGGGCACAATAGTGGTTTCCCAGTTGTGTACTAAGTGGTTTCACAAATGTTATTTGGGAGACTGCCTTTGAAGGGAGATAAGGTTGACATGGACCCCCTCCACCACTTTCTTCAGAAGTGGTAAGAGTTGCTGCCCATGAATAATAAATAAACATATTCTGTTTGGCTTGCAATGTTGGGTGGTTTTTGTTTTAAATATGGCGGACTTCATATAGAAGTGGATGTGCATGTGGGGATGTGTGTGTTTTATTTAAAAATTTTTTTTGTCTTTATTTTATTTTGAGAGACAGAGACAGAGAGTGAGTAGGGGAGGGCCAGAGAGTGAGGGAGACACAGAATCTATAGTAAGCTCCAGGTTCTGAGCTGTCAGCACAGAGCCCAACGTGGGGCTCGAACCCACAGACTGTGCGATGATGACCTAAGCCAAAGTCACACTTTAAGATCTTTGATACTTTGCGAAGGAATTGGCAAGCGTGAGAATAAGAGGAGGGCATCAACAGTGTTTGGAGATTATATTTTTTAGGCCCATTTATTTATTTTTGAGAGACAGAGTGAGGGCATGAGTAGGGGAGGGACAGAGAGAAAGGGAATAGAATCCCAAGCAGGCACACTTGGGTTTTAAATCCATATTCCCAGTATAGAAAGAAAAAAATGTGAATTATGATAAGTCAAGCAGATTTGAACTTGCTTGCGAGCTGTGCTATCATGTGTTTAACCTCTCTGAGCTTTAACATTCTCATCCATGAAATGGGATAATACTATCTCATCAAGTGACAATAAGACTTAGTTGGGGTCATCTTTTTAAAAAGATGCCTTGGCCTATAGCTTTGCTCAATACATGTGAATTTGTTACTCTTCCAATTCATGGGAAATGAGTGCCTATCTCTCTTTATGAAAGCATTTGATTTTCAACATTTTCAATACAGAAAAAATATACATAGATACCGCATATTTATAATTCAATATACATTTAAGAAAAAATACATATAATCACTTTAGAAAACTAATATATAATTAAGATACTTAAATCCTCTACATTTTGTGGTGATTAAAGACATTGTTTCAGATTTCATATATAACATTTAAACATATGAAATATAGACCATTATCTTATATTTTGATGTTTGTGATTTAAGAGGTCAGTCAAATTCCTACTTCCTTTACATTTAACAGGTAAGAGAGGGATACCTGATGTGTTTACAGCCTCAGAAAGTGGGTGTATGTAGGTCTTCCAAACTCCTGAGACCCCCATTCCTTGTTGCACGATCCCATGAGCACATAGAGAGTGGTTATTATGCCAAAGTCTGACATTTTTCTCAGCCTGCATTTGCATTCTTGGGTAACTATTATTTCTTTTAAAGCTACTTTGCATCCTTAATGCAGTGGAAAATGGGCATTAAAAAAGAGATATTATTTCTAAATAAAAGGAAAGGGGATACAGAAGGAATTTGTTGGAAGATGAAGAAGCATCCATTTGCAGAGAGCACCACCTAAATTAAGTGATGGGACTTTTGATTTAAGTAGCTCCATCAAGGGCATAAGCCCTGGGATGAGTCAGAAACCCCAGGTGCCGTTTGTTGGTCTGCCTCCGAAACACTGGACAACTTTCTGTGTGTTCATCTTCCCCTTCTCCTTACACTGCCCAGCTCAAGAACTGAAGGGCAAATTCCCAAAGATAACAAATGGAAACAGGTTTAGAAAACAATAAGAGCATGATTTTAAAAATATATAGAATCAAAATGGAGTACTTCACTGTAAGTCAAATTTGAGAAGGTTACCAGTTTGGGGTATAACTGATAGATCTTTATGAAAGTCCCACCTAGACACCCCATTGCCCTAACCCTAAGCGTTTAAGTTGCTCAAGAAACTGATTTTCTTCTCTATAAAATGGAAATCAATTGGGTTCCTTCAAATTAGAACCAATGACAAAATCCTTGTCCTGTGTGTAGCACAGAATGAGTCTTTAATAAACAAAAGTAAGTGTACCAAAATAAGATAATAGCATAGGGCAGCCAAAATGCCAACCAAACAAAATAAATGAGCAGGAAATTCCATTGTTTGGTTTTTATTGTTTATTTTTTTAATGTTTATTTTTATTATTGAGACAGAAAGAGACAGAGCATGAGTAGGGGAGGGGCATAGAGAGAGAGGGAGACACAGAATCTGAAGCAGGCTCCAGGCTCTGAGCTGTCAGCATAGAGCCCAATGCGGGACTCAATCCCACAGACTATGAGATCATGACCTGAGCCAAAGTTGGTTGCTTAACCAACTGAGCCACCCAGGTGCCCCCATTGTTTGGTTTTTTAAAAATCTACATTCTTCAGTATCATGGAAAGAGAGTGTAATTTCTACACATGAAAATCAGTAGGCATCTTGGTTGACTTTTTAGTTAATGCATTAGATAAGTTGTATTTATTGGTTGTCAGATGATACATTAGCATCTGGTGAATTTGGTGAAGAACATGAGATAAGATGTGTGCTGAGTTTGTGAGCCAGTGTTTGCCAAAGATAAAAAGGAACTGGAAGGTGAAAAGCTCATCTTAACCACATTTTTCCATATAAAGTCAAAATAATGATTCCACGAGGCTGTCGCTCTTTTGGGTTTCTTAAAGATTATGTGGTAACAGAAGGAAACCTAGGCTTTCGCCGATCACACAAGTTCTCTGAGCTTTGTCTATGGCTCTAATAACCTATCTTGCACAATGGTGATGAGACATTAAACAAGATATTGTACTTGAAAGGAACAGGAAAGTGGTAGTTTTTCTCAGCTGAATAGGTATTAACATGAGCCCCAGCACAGAAAGCAAATCATAGGAGCACAATTACTAAGTGTATTTGGCACCTGGTTCCCTGGAGAGCTCACTGAGCAGTTGTTGGAACAGGGAAATTGACACATGACTTTAATGAATTGCCAAGTGCACCAATAGACTTGGATTAAAATGCCTCCTAATCCAGGGGCACCTGGGTGGCTCAGATGTTGGTTAAGCATCTGACTTTGGTTCAGGTTATGATCTCGCAGTTCACAAGCTGGAGCCCCACATCAGGCTCTGTGCTGATAGCTCAGAACCTGGAGCCTGATTTGGATTCTAAGTTTCCCTCTCTCTGCCCCCTCTTCCCCACCCCCTGCTCTCTCTTTCTTTCTCAAAAATAAACATTTAAAAAATTAAAACCAAAAAAATAAACATTAAAAATGCCTCCTAACCCAGTTTGGTGGGGGGGGGGGAAGCTTCTGGCAGAAGTATCTCATGAATCCTGAATGAGGAGAAATATTTAGCCAGGTGATTGTGCAGAAGAATGTAAGCAACAGAATAGGCGTGTGGAAAACATCACAAAGGAGGGAAACTGGGAGTGAGGTGTTTTACTGAGAAGGAACAGTGGAAGGTGGGATAAGAGAGCGGAACCTGAGTTGTTTCCTTTAGGCACAGGAGAAAGAAGCTTAATTAGTGAACAGAGGTCTATGTCCTGGTGAACATATCATAACATCCATCTCGCACAATCATCAGGCAGCCAAATATTCCTGAAGAATTCCTGAACTAATTTTAAGAACTAATGTCAGGGAAGCAAATACATGGTAACTCCATGTGATCAATAGACAGGGATCCCCTCTGTTGATGGAGCCACAGATTTTATCTTCCATCATGGGCTTATCTTCACTTTTAGACCCTGGGTTTGTGTTGGATCCCTGTAAAGTCATAGGCAGCTCAGACGTAATACTTGGGCAGCCTCACCCCCTCTAGGTCCCATTCCTCTTGTAACCATTTACTTGGTGCCACATTACATCTCTGTTCCTGAAAGAAATAAAACAGATGAAGGAAGTACAGTGATGAAAAGAGATTTTATCATTTCCCAGAACCATTGGTCAGTGAGGAAGTGAAGTGTGGAAGAAACGTAGGCCAAATCCCTTTGGAGAAGGGGGACCTGTTGACTGTAGTGATACAGCTGAACACAGCAGACTTGCCTTGTTCCCTACCCTCTGTTTATTTTCTCAGCCTGGATGGATCAATGAACTGTCATGTATGGGTTCACTTGAGCCCAGGTTACAGGATGAACGGACAGTGGAGGTAGTGGTCATGGAGCTTCAGGTAAGAAATTCCTGGCTCAGCCCCATGTGCCTTGTGCTGAATGTTCTCAGTTTTCCCCCTTTGGTATAAAGCTCCCTCCTTGAACTTCAGTTTTGTTTAGATTCTCCCATGATGGAGCCCAACCCTCCTTCCACATGTGTTTTTCCAATTTCTATAATTCTGGAGCCAAACATCTTTTTTTCCAGTCACCTAGTCCAGGCCCTGGTTTCTAACCCCAGAGCTCTAGACTTATGTCTGATATTCCATTATCATTATCTTTTCATGCTGTTGATATTGATATGCTCCCCAGACATTCATATTTCATCTCTTCTCACATGCCCAAAGGTTATGTTCTCACCATCTTACTGGACTATCACTTGTTATAAGTATCATTTTATGCTACTGATATTGATATCTTCCCCAAACATTCTTAATTCATCTCTTCTCAGATGCCTAAAGATTGTGTTCTCACCATCTTATTGGACTAACACTTGTGACACTGTCCATGCATTCCTTTCTTCCTTCACAGATGTGCACTCATTCACCATGTGCTAGTTGACGGGACAGCAGATGCAAATGAGGCATGGTCTCTGGCCCTATGGCATTCACAGCAGAGCATCGAGACGTTGAGGAGATTCACAAATAAACAAACCACATGGATTATTTATATGGAAGTTTGAATAGAAAATATTCAGCAACTTCCCTAGGTAAGAATGAGGAAGACATTGCTAAGGATGGGTCTGCACAATAAACCACCCTAAAGCCTCCAAGAGCTGAGTGAAACAAGCATTCTCGTATGTTAACAGAGTCTGTGGGTTAGGAATTTAGTCATCATAGAGAAGGATGGTTGTTTCTGTTCCCCAGTGTCTGGGTGCTCATCTGGGAGGATTTGAAGGCTGTTATGATTTGATGGCCAGGGCCTAAATCATCCAGAGGACCTCCCTCAAATGGCCAGCAGTCAACATGGACTGAGAGCTGGAACACCTACATGTCACATTTCTCTGTGGCCTGGTTTTCTGAGCAGCATCAAAGCCTCAGGGTAATCAAATTCCCTACAATGGCAGCTCAGGGCTCTCAATGTAAGTGTCCCAGCTAACACGGCAAACACTGCGTTGTTTTTACTTACCTGGATTCAGAAGCCTCTCGAGATCTCTTCTGTCCACCCTGGTGGTTATAAATGAATCACAAGACCACCCAGATTCAAAGGGAGGGGACTTCATCTTCACTCTTGATGGGAGAGTTGCAAGATTCTAGTAAAGCATGTGGGATGGTGTCTAGTTTTATATTCATCTTTGCTAACATCTAAGCAGTTCATGTTAAGTAAGTGGTTTTCAAACGCAAACCAGGAAGAAGGGTTCAAACAGTCTTGGCAAAGATATTTGGCATCGAAGTTCAGTGATAATATACATAAAGAGGAATTCATAGGACTTTGTCAAGAGAAGTGTTGGGGTTACAGAGTTCTTGAAAAGATACAAGGGACCACTTAACAAGTGATGGTAACTGACAAGATAAAAGATAATAAGAGTCTCAACTCAGGCACTTGCAGTGGAATTTGAAAGAGGAAATGACCAAGAGATATTTAAGGTATAAAATATTTATGACCTGTCAGTCCCTTGGTTATCAGCTGAAAGATATTTATCTGTCACTTTCCTGTTACTCAATATCTTTCTGTCTTTCACTGGCAAGGCCTCCAATCACATGAACTACCAATGGTAGAGATGGAATCTCTAGTCTGGTTGGCCAACCAGAAGACCACATCCTGTTGGGGCTGAATGGTAACACATACCCTGGGCATAGCTCAGGGACACTGCCATAGAATTTCTGAGACTACTGGAATGGCGATCTGTTCTTCCCTGTGGGAAATTTAAGAAGGGCTTAACCCAGAGCTACCGTCTGCCATATTGTCCATATAGAGAGCAACTTTCAGAACATGATGTTAGCCCGAAGAAAATCTGAGCCAAGAGGAGGTAAAAGACAAGCAAACACCTGATGATATTGTTGGAATCCTCAGATTTTGCTGAGTCAGAAGCAATAATTCAGGTGACACAGACCACTCTATTCACTCTTTTTTTTATTAAAATTTTTTTAATGTTTATTAATTTTGAGAGAGAGGAAGAGACAGAGTGTGAGCAGTAAAGGGGTTGAAAGAGAGGGAGACACAGAATCCTAAGCAGGATCCAGGCTCTGAGCTGTCAGCTCAGAACCCGATGTGGGGCTTGAACCCATAAACCGTAAGATCATGACCTGAGCTGAAGTCAAACGCCCCCAAACTGACTGAGCCACCCAGGCGCCCCTCTATTCACTATTTGCAAAAGCTTTTTGGACTGTGTTTCCATCCCCTCCAATAAAAAGACTACTGACCTATGCAACAGAGAAATTAAAGATGACTAAAGTTCTCACCTCGGCATCTCCAAAAGGGTGACACCATACTGTTGATGCCCGAGGACCGCAGTAGAGGAGAACGTCTGGTGAAAGCATGCATCCTATTTTAGAGTTGTGACAATGGAGGCAGCTGTCAATCAGCCTAGTGATTAGCATCCTCTCCTCACTGATGCAAGCCAGCACTCACACCCGTGACTCTCCTGTGGGCATACTCTGTGTTACACACAGCTATTAGTCTGCTAAGTCTAATTCCATCCCAGCCTTGCCCACTCAAGAAGCATTTCTTAACTCAAGCAGGTGGAGCCATTAACCAGAAACTCACTAGTTTATATATTTCAAGTTAATCATTTGATATCATCAGTTAATTACATACTAATAATGACAAACAATTCTTACCATACTTCATGACTGATCACGATGTCTGAGTATGACCTAAATCATAGTTTCAACCTGATGCTTTTGGGTGTAGAGATTGGGGTGTAGAGATTCAGAGGGAGGACAGCGCTCGAGGTGAAAACTTTGGAATAGGCTAGAGTTTCCTCTGTTGCTGCACCTGCTGTGACCGAGGATAATTCAAGCTACAATGTGAAGCTCCTGCTTCTAAGTGTAATACAAGTACCTTCTCTCTCTCCAGTGTGTTCTATTGATTGCAGACAAAATGTAATTACCTTTTGAGATACACTTTTCCCGTCTTAACTCCCTCTACATGGGAAATGAACTGTAACAGACAAATTAGGGTTTTTTTTTCCCTTTCCTCGTTCCTAACATTCTTAGATTTTTTTTTCTGATCTCAGATGATTCTCTTCTCCTATGAATATAGCAGCGCAATTGAGGATTAATGGTGTGTTCTACGGGGCCAGATAGAAATAAAATGCAGTCTGGTGCAATATGGAGAGTTATACGGGAATAGAATGCCACAGCTGAAGGGGGTCCTGAAACCATCGTGTCTCCAATCCTGTCTTCCAGTGGGAAACGGAGAACCCCGAAACCAGAGGATCATGGAAGGCTGTCCATTCCTTCTTATTTACAGGGTTGTACAAGCACTTTCAGTCTCCTTCCCCAGCTCCTGGTTCTTCTCATAACCTTAGGGTTTGATTGTACCTACTGAATACACTGTACTCTTTAGACATTTTACATGATTTGCCTGGTCATCTGCATGTCCCATCTCAGTGCAGTTTGTTTTCATCAGAGCACCAGTATCCTCAGTTCAGCTGTGTTACGTTTCTCCATCTGGATCGCCCTTGTCAGCAACAGCAGCAGCCTCAGAGGGTGAGCTCAGCTGCACTACAGCAAACACACAAGCCTCCAAGTTCCCAAGTCAGGGCACCTGAGCCAGGGTACGTTGTAGGCATATGAATCCCAGGTGCTTGGTATGAAAACTACTCTTGTCAGATCAGCATCATAATTTGCATTTGCACAGCACTTTACAGTGTGTAAAGCATGGCCAGGGGCTGTTTAAAAGTGACCATGAGGTGACGTGTAGCTACAAAGTCTCTGTCACAGGACAGACCTGGGAGACCTGTTGAATTCCTTTAGGCAAGAGTTACTCCTTCATTTTTAAGAACAATTTCACAAAGAACAGCGTATCAAGAACAAAAAATGTAAAATGTCATCCACAGAACAATCTGGAATGAATCCACAGTCCAATCACAGGGCAACTCTATCATTACTCATTTTTCTAGGTTTCTTTTTGAATTGGTCCATTTGCATAGTGTGTGTGTGTGTGTGTGAGAGAGAGAGAGAGAGCACACATAATCATTTATGCATTCAGACCTTAATTTTTTTTTTTTACTTAGCTCTGTATTTCCTCTCCTGTTGAAACACTGTATTTGTCATAATCTTGGCTTGCTTAGAATTAAAATAAACGGATAATATAATTAAATATATACTTTTGGGCATAAGCATTGTTTATCTTAAATTTTTATTTATTTTTGAGAGACAGAGACTGAGTGTGAGCATGGAGAGGCAGAAAGAGATGGAGACACAGAATCTGAAGCAGGCTTCAGGCTCTGAGCCATCAGTACAGAGCCCAACGTGGGGCCTGAACTTAGAAACTGTGAAATCAGGACCTGAGCCAAAGTCGGATGCTTAACTAACTGAGCCACCCAGGCGCTACCACCACTTTTTTTTGTTTTTTGTTTTTTTTTGTTTTTTAAATGAATGAACAAAGAATGAAGTGGGTACAGGATGAGAAGCTTTGGTTGGATTGGCTGGTTTTCATTTATTTGTTAATGATGACTGGATGGAGGCAAGAACTGGGGGAGAAACAGATGAAGACAACCCAAATGAGAACAATGGTCATTATCTGCTTAGACTTTGCTATAGCAAGCGCATCAGCCACCATCACTTGGGTTTGGGAGACTCAAAGGCAGGCAGAGGAGTGGGAAAGCCTTCCAGGAGAGAGAGAAAGCTCCAGGTATACCCCGATTACAGGTTGGGGAAGTTGACAGGCAGGAAGCAGAGCATCTATGTGATTGGTTTGCCAAGCATATTTGCCTTTCTCTGGTGGGTTCCGAGTTGGAAATCAGGGCAAAAATGAGGGCAGCTGGCAGTCACTGACCAAGTCCTGATCTTTTGGGGTTGGTTGCTGTAGAAGTGTGATTGCTCTTCCAGTGCTGGCTGCTGCAGAAGTATTGGGTCACAGTTCTCTTGCTACAGAGAGTCTGGCCACTGCCCATCTGTCATTCTCTCACTGGGTAAAAGTTAACGTTATCACTTACTGCGAGTCAGTAAACTCAGAAGTAGTCTCTGAGTCATGGGTGTGAGTGAACCCTACATGTCAAAGAACGTCTCAATGGTAAAATAGAACACCATTGCTAAATGCCTATGTTCCCACTTTAACAGTTATTTACAGATACAAATTTATTAGAAATAGCTGTGGGGTCCAAGTTCCCCGATAGTTACTGAATGGACTCTTGCTTTTGATTTGCCTGTTTGTAATAATACCGACATGGTAATAATTTTTTTATTATTAAGTTGGCTTTATAGGTTTTTTTTTAAAGAGAGAAAGAAAGAACAAGCAAGAGAAGGGCAGAGAGAGAAGGAGAGAGAGAGCCTTCAGCAGGATCCTCATGGTGTCAGTGCAGAGCCCGATGGGGGACAAACTCATGAACTGTGAGACCATGACCTAAGCCAAAAACAAGAGATCAGACACTTAACCGACTGAGCCACCAGGTGCCCCAATATGGTAATAAATTAAATCAACCTGAAGTTGATCTTTATTGGTCCTTTAGGCAGCCACAAACACAAGATCAACCAGTGTAAGGCTCAGTGTATTTTATCCTAAAGTCAGTTTGTAGTTTTAGCTGGGTAATTATTTCCCATCCATTTGATGTAAGATCCTGGATTCACAATATTTCACCTCTTATTCTTTTATCATGAGACAAATATAAGGCATGAATGGATGGATTACAAAAATCATAATGTCAACACCTGTGTAATTGAAGCTCAGGTTAGGAAGTAGACTGAGCCAGTTCCTTAGAGGACTTTGAAGACCATCTCTAGTTTCACCTTCCTCCCTTTCCCCAGAGCTGACCATTATTCTGACCTTTGTGAAATGTAATCATAATCCCAGGATTGCCTATTGTATCTTCTCCATGGTCTGCAAATCTTGGTCTGTCCTTGTAGGCTCTTCTCTCTAGGCAATAATGTCTCTCAGGAGTCTCTGTTGGAATATCAAACTAATGTTCTCATGTAAATGAATTTCTGTGTTATGGTTTAATGGGGAGCATCACTCATTAGTGACACAACCCAAAAGTTGAAGGGATTCAATTTGACTGAAAATCAGACTTCTCGGAATTTATGATGTCTCCCCTCCCCCAAAATCCATCCGCAGGTCATGGGAACAGGGATCCCAATGATGTGCACTAGCCCGAATGTCAGAGGCAAACTGCATAATATATGACCACTTCCTCCAGGTTTCCTTTCAAACAAATTCAATGTAACCAGGTTTCCTGTTGTAAGCCTCTCCCTAAAATTTCCCCCAAATCTGTGGGAGTAGGTGGAGAGTCAAGGGGATATGAGAGTAATTGTAGCCTTATTTTTTTTTCTTTTCAAACCCATAGCATAACTATGGCAGAAAAAGAGAAGATGCTATTGTCCATTTGGCTGGGGAAACTCAGAAAAGGCAAAGGTTGGCCCAGAATCAAAGGACAAAGGACAAAACTATCATCTTTACCAAGATTCTCAGTCCCTCTATCCAAGGTCCTTCCTCTCAGCACTAGTCCTTCCCCATATGATATCACATCACAAATGTGGGAGAAGGAAACCTGTCTCATGCCTGATCTCCTTATTTGAAACAGAAGAAACAGAGATGATACAACTGGGCTTGATCTAGAACAAGCTAGAATCTTTATTTTTTTTATAATAGTTTATTGTCAAATTAGTTTCCATATAACACCACGTGCTTCTCCCCACAAGTGCC
>PISW01010998.1:0-44365 GCA_004023785.1 Mungos mungo
CTTTATCCATTTTGAGTTTATTTTTGTGAATGGTGTCAGAAAGTGGTCTAATTTCATTTTTCTACATGTTGCTGTCCAGCTCTCCCAACACCACCTGTTGAAGAGGCTGTCTTTTTTCCATTGGACACTCTTTCCTGCTTTGTCAAAGATTAATTGGCCATATACTTGTGGGTCCAGTTCTGGGCTCTCTATTCTATCCAAACAATGTACTGCTTCTAATCTCTATTGTCTTAGAGACATATTCTACTTTATCATGCTAGTGACTTGCTTTCCTTCTGAATTAACTCTATTCTGCTCATCATGACATTGTTAATATCCCCCAGTAAAAAAAAAAAAAAAAAAAAAAACAAGATACGCTGACCCCTCCCTGTCTTCAGAAGTGAACGCTCTAGTTCACATAAAATCTTTACTGATAGAGACAGTAAGAAAGGTTAGTGACAGTGTAGCATCTGCGGTCAATGCTTTCTAACTAGAATGTTTTCCACGAAACATTGACTTCATAGTGTTACACCCTGGTGCTCTGGTTTTGTATAGTATTTAAAAATTGATAACACATCACATTGCAGAAAGCACAACTTCAAATTAAAAAAAGATTGCTTCAAGAATACCAATGTTCTGGGAAGATCAGGTATAAACAAGGATAGAATGTGTGTCTTCGCCTCATAGGGTTTGAATGAGAAGAATGGAATTATACTTCTCAGTGGCCAGTGAGGTGCCTCTCCTGTACAAATGTGGAGTAAATACAGCACTGTGGAAACGAAAGTGAAATAAATGGTCACAGTTTGCTGAACTGTCCCTCCTGCCGGATGATTCAGTGGAACAGAACCTAAGTGGACATTTCTGACCAGAGAGCTATGAAGCTGGTGGAAATCTAATCATGTCTCCTGTCCATTCTGTTTCATGAAATTCTCAGGCTTCCTGCATTTTATACAACAAGCAGACCATGAAATAACTTGCAGTCATTTGGGAGAGTTTCTGCACCCTGAGGGGACAGCCCCTGCTTACTCACAACCCCTCTCTCTGTCTGAGTGGGCGTGGCAGTGGGGCGTCAGCAGAGAAGCTTCTGTCTGGCACCCCCTCAGGGCTGAGGCCACCTGCATGGAGGGGCTCGTCCCTGTCAGCTGTGTCACTCACCTCAGAAGAGGATACCTTTTCTGGCCACACAGGAACCCACCAAATTTCCATATGCAGTGAGGGCTCTGCCATGTAGACTTGGTCTCCTGTTTCCGTGAGGGCTGGTGGGCACCAGGGGCACATGCAGACCAATAGGATGTACCAGAAGGTTTCAGGATGGGGGCCCCGTCGAAGTCGGTAACTTTAGGCTTTTAGCCATGGGAATATTTAGCCCTGTTTTTCTTTCTGGATAAAATATTAGGCTCAGTTTAAAGCTATCCATAATTTAAGGATAAAGAAATCACAGTTGGAGAATGGTCTTTCTGGTCTGATTAACTTTAATTGCTAGTCACCTAGTACTCAGTCCTTCATCTCATACTTAGAGGACCCTCCTGCGTGCCAGACAGTAGTCTAGGCCCTGAGGATTCTGTGGTGCCCAGGACAAAAATCACTGCTTTTCTGGAGTCCATATTATAGTGAGAGAGAGAGCCAATAAACGAATAAGCCAGTAAATGTGTACTATCTACAAAGAATATGCGGCAGGGTAATGGGCTTAAGAAGTGACCTTGGGCAGGGGATGAGAGGAAAGGACCACTGGAAGTGGGCAGTGAAGGCATTTGTGTGCAGGCAGCACACAGCTGGCATCTGGTGAGTAAGAAGACTGCGGCCATGGGAGGACCACTTGGCAGTTCCAAGTGGGTGACTCAAAGATCCTGTAACAGGGCCAGATATATACCACGGTGTTGGCCATCTGCTCCATGAAATAGCCCGTCAGACATGCCACCAAGCTGGAACACATGTATACACAATCCTGGGAAATTCTAATTCTCAAATCCACAGGAGACACAAACTGCCTGAATCCAAAGTGCACCAAAGCTTTCTTACAAATGGTCCCTTTCTTTCTGTTGGATTTCCACAACATAATATACAAAGAATGTCTCATAGTAGCTTCCAAAGAACTCACTGGTGGCTCCAGAAAGGAGACCTTATCCCGACCTGCCTCACCCAAGGGGAAGGATTATGGCTTCCTTCTCCTGAGCCATCAAACACCCATGTTCTCTTACATTCTTAGGCTTCTGCACAGTATTCAACTGACTTAAACCCATAAAATTCACCTCCGCTTGGCAGGTACAAGTGTTGTTGAATGTGTGTCAACATCAAGGGCTTCCACACACAATGATCCGTATCCTTCTAATTTAGGAAGGCTTGCAAAGTTGAAAACATTTGAAGGGGAAAAAGATCCCACCAACTCTTTAAATGGACTCCAAGTTAATTTTTCAATTGAAAAAAAATGAATTTTTTAAGTATTTAATTTGGAAGCTTATTAATTTCTAATTTCAGTGGGTCATTCAAGACTCAGTTGTCGAAGAGCATGCATAACTATAGTGCCAACGACCTAACTAAGCACTGTGTACTAAACAGAGAAGGGTGGCCTTAAAATCGAATGACGACAACGTTTACAAACATTAATCTACATCACGGTAAAATGGCCTGGATAAAATGCTCCTTACATTTAATATTTTTGGTTGCTTTTTGTGATGGATACATTTTGAGAAGTAGCATAGACTAAGCATCAAAGGATGAAAGGTTGAGGAAAAAATCTATTTTTACTTAAAGGGAGAGTAAAAGAAATAGATGTGACACAGATAAAGAAAGAAGCTCTGAGGAAACTGTGCGATGCAGATATTTCC
Source organism: Mungos mungo (assembly GCA_004023785.1). Lineage (NCBI taxonomy): Eukaryota > Metazoa > Chordata > Mammalia > Carnivora > Herpestidae > Mungos > Mungos mungo. The sequence goes on from PISW01010998.1 coordinate 2,805, forward strand.
TCCCTTTCCCCACATGAGTATATTCTAATCCTCCACGGTCAGGCACTAAACTTCCAGAGCTCTATTGGCTCAATCCTTGGAGCATAGTAAGTACTTGGTAAATATTTACAAAATCAGTGGAAGGGAGGGAGCGAGAAAGACCCTCCATAAACACTGATTGTGTTTGAAATTGTATATTATGATTGGGATACAGAAACACCCGTTACCCCAATGGGTTCCAAATAAATTGAGAAGAAGACACGGATACCAGATATGAGCGTACACTTGGTAAAACGGAATGAAGAATACGCCTTGGCAATGGTGCCAGAATGAGATATGACCCTGGGGTTCACCCATGGGACCTTTGTCCACAGTGGAGAGCCCACCGCCAAGATGACCGATCGCTGCCTGTCGCTCATTACTGAGTCAAGAGAGCAGGGAGTGACAGAGGTAAGGCACGCTCAAGGCCAGCTCCCTGTTTTCCACCGTACAGGGAAGGCAGCAAAAAAATTTAGCCCATGCAGGGGCCAGAGAGGGAGAAGGACCACCCACTGGGAGGCCAGATCTCCTAACAGGAAGCGGAGAGTGTCATTCTCTCAATATAACACCCACCAATTGGGTGAATGATCCTTACTCACTCACGAGGGAAAGGTTATGTAAAGAATAGAAAATGCCAAAGTGGCCTCATGGACACAATAGGACCAGGGACACAGGTCTTCACAGTGCCGGTTCCATTACTGGGGAGCTCCCCCCCCACCTTTCTAAAAAATCTTGATTTATCAGGATTATTATTACATTATTTAAAAATGTGGGAGTAGAGGAAGGAAAGTGTATTTCTAATTTTAAGCTCACAGGAAATAGCCTAGGTATTAGAGAAAGAAATACATCTTGTTTTTGGTCAGCTTTGGGAAGACAAAGAAACGTATTTTAAATGAGTCTTAACCTGAAGAAGAAATGGAAGTATTCGAACAGACACACCACCAAAGAAGAGATATAGATGAAATGTAAACATCAGAAAATATGTTAATGATCATTCACTTCTAAGGAAATGTAAATTAAATCATGTCGAGATACCACTATGCACACCAGGATGGTTACAACTGACAGACTGACAAGACCAAACGGTAGCACGCAGATGGAGTCCATTGAACTCTCAGACACAAGTAGTGAGGATACAAAGTCGTCCAGCCACATCTGAAAACAGTTTAGCAACTTCTTGTATGTTAAATATACAATTATCACGTGATCAAGCAATCCTACCCCCAGACATTTACCCAAGAAAAACAAAGCCCTGTGTATGCCTGTTTATAGGATCTGAATTAATAATAGTCTTAAACTGAAAACAACCTGAATGTTCATCAATAAATGGATAAACAGACCATGGAATAAACTATACAATGGAATATGATTCAACAGTAAAAACAAATAACTCTAAATAAACTATGACACAAGCAACCATGTGAATGACACTCAACAGCATCATACTAGGTGAAAGAAGCCAAACAAAAAGGCTTCATATTATATGATCCATTTATAAGACATTCCCAAAAAGGCAAGACAGAAGTTAATCAGTAATTATCAGGATTTAAAAGGAGTGGGAGAAGAGAGACTCTAACGGGACACGGAGAACATTTTGGAATGATAGAAATATTCTACATCTCAGTTGTGGTGTTGTTTACACGACTATATACACTTGTCAAAATGTAGCAATTTGTACGCCCAAATGAGTACATTTAGAAAAGGTAGTCTTTTCAACAAATGGTACAAAGAAATGAATCTGGATACAGACCTGACACCCTACCCCCCAAAAAATGAATTCATAATGGACCCTGAGTTTAAATGTAAAATGCAAGACTATCAACTCATAGAAGATAAAAAAGGAGAAAATATAGACCATCTTGGGTTTGGGCATGTCTTTTTATATGCAACACTGAAGGCACGATCCATGAAAGAATTCATTGATAAGTTGGAGTCTGTTAAAATTAAAAGCTTCTGTTCTGTGAAAGACAACGTCAAAATAAATAAATTCCTGAATGAATGAATGAATGAATGAATGATGACTCTGACTCTTTAAAAAACAAGTCTTGAGTGTCAGAGACGACGTGGTTCACACCGACCAAATCATCTCTGAGATGAAATGGAATTTTTCGAGTTGCCTGAAAAGAATAGCACATCCCAAGTAGATGAGACACTGTAGTGTGTTGGTCAGGAGGTCAGTGGAAACAGCAAATTCCCCCAAGGAAGGTGGGAGTGAGTTTATAAAAACAGCAAGGAAACGAACATTACCAATCTATGTCTCGATTGTTAGGTAAAACCAGGAGACTTACGATGAACTCAGGGAAAGTAATGTGCATGAGTAGTAATATGACATAGAACTGGTGGATTTTGAGGTAGATTTAAAAAAAAATAAATTGTATTCCTAACTTATATTCTTTAATTTTAATTGTTCTACTCTTACTGTGGAATTTGTCCACTAAATCATAGATTAATTCCTCATTTGTCATTTTCTGTGCAGATTTTTTATATCCTTTCAAAATTCCCTGGTCCTTCGGCAAATATGCACAGTCAGTAGCAGTATGGTCCGTGGGCTTGGATGAATCTGTTGGTTGTCCCGGAACGCATTCTTGTCATTAGAGTCCAGTCGTCGTGCACAGTATAGAAGCATGCTTTGGGTAACAAGGGCAGCCTTTGGCAAGAAATGAATCCGGAAACATAAACAGAGAAGATATTTCCCCATTGTAAAGAAGTTAAATTTGTTTGCAAAAACTTGGAAACTCTGGGTAACTTGAAAAGAAATATACAGTTTGGTCGGTGGCCTGTCCTCTGTGTGTGATTTAGAGAAAACAACTGTTTATTCTCGGAAGTCAGAGTATTCACAGAGACTCCTCCCTAGTGGAATAATGTCCCCAGATGGGCCAGAATCAATATCATTAATGGATCATTTTCCCTGTGTTATTTCCAGATGAATATGGCAGGGTGAATGGTTACACATGTCAAGAAACCTCAGGCAACCCAGGTTAGCAGAAACTCAGGAAATTAAAAAAGAATTAAAAACAATGTATTCACTTCTGAGACTAGATTGTTTCTAGCTGCTTTAGATGTGGTCTGGATAGGAGATCCCAAGCAGGTTCACCCCTGGAACAGGGCGAGATCATTCCAGGGCTTCCAGCATTTCCACTGGCTGCACGGTTTTCTTGTTACTTTTCTGATGCTTATTTTAAATTAAAATCATGTACTGTTTGTGCTTGTTCTTGAAACTTCAAAGCAAGTTTTTTTTATGCTTCACAGGTCCCATACAGCCTCTGCTACAGGAGCACCTGGGTGGCTCAGTTGGCTAAGCACCAACTTCGGCTCAAGTCGTGATCTCACAGTTGATGAGCTTGAGCCCCACGTCAGGCTCTGTGCTGACAGCTCCCAGCCTGGAGCCTGCTTCAGATTGTGTCTCCTTTTCTCTCTGTCCCTTCCCCTGCTCACACTCTGTGTGTCTCTCCCTCTCAAGAACTGAATAAACATTTAAAAATTTTTTAAATGGTGTCTGTTATGTATTCTTTTTTTTTTTCAATTTATTTATTTGTTTAACTGCCCTTTTAAAAATCTAAGAACTATTCTTAGCTTTCAAGCTGCACAAACCAGGTTGTAGGCCATTGTTGAAACTATGCCAACCCTTGTTGAAAATCATTATATTTCAATGGAGATATAACTTTGGGCATCTCTCTGAGTGCATTTGCAGAGGCATTGCACTTTGGCAATGACGCCCAGTGGTTTAGGGAATGGGTCTTTGGCCATGTGATCAACCCAGACACAGGGTTTCCCTGTCTCTACCAAGGAAGCGCAATCTTAGAACCCCGGAAACAAGGGATAAGGATACAGTGAGTGAGGAAAAGCAGCATGAGCCACATGCCTGGTTGGCTGTTTCGAAGCTCCTTTAGCTTCATGTATGAACAGGATTAGGAATTTACTTTCCCAGGAATGAGCATACAGGTGGTTATCAAGGACTTTCTGAGCATGTGAAGGTGCAGGTGCATCAGGCAGCTTCCATCTGCACTGCTGGAGAGCCGGGTTCAAGAGGGGGAGACTGAGCCCCCTCCCTGTTGCCCTCCCAACTTTCCCCCAAATAAGGGAAACAGTCAAATTCACACAACAGTTGCCATTTGAGGGAACAGAGCAGCCAATGTGAGGCCCACTGTGTTCTTCCTTAGGACAAAGAATTGATTCCAGCCTATGGAAGAAGGAACCTCAGTAGATGGTTAAGAAGTAGAAAGAAAAAATAACATATCCAGGTAATTTCACCTCAACAGGTGTCCAATTCATTATAATAGAGAAAAATATCCTATCAGAAGACTCCAAGCATAACATATAAATATGATTGTGATGGTAACTATTTATCGGGTGCTCACCATAAACAGCCGCTGTTCTACACAATCAGTGTGATAATGATCCCCACTCTACAGATGAGGAGACAGGGAGAAAGACAACCTGCTAAGCCTGAGGCCCCAAATGGTAAATGTCAAGATGGTATTTGAGCCCTAACCATTGTTCTTGCCACCTACAAGAGCCACATGGCTGGATAGGATTTGGAGTAGTTAGAGGAATATGTTGTTATTAAAAAGTGTTACCAATGTGATTGGTAGCTTGGCCATGATTTAATTCATTTGGATAATTTATAGGAGGAAAAAGTTACTTGTTAATTACAAAGATTTTTTTGGACCTGTGAATCTCAAAATACCTTTCATTGTCATCTAATGGTAACTCCACAATGCTGTCATTTTCTTTTCCTTTTTTCTTTCAAATTTTTAATGCTTTTTATTTATTTTTGAGAGACAGAGAGAGTGCGATCAGGGGAGGGTCAGAGAGAGAGGGAGCTACAGAATCTGAAACAGGCTCCAGGCTCTGAGCTAGCTGTCAGCACAGAGCCCGACACGGGGCTCAGACCCACGAACTGTGAGATCATGACCTGAGTCGAAGCCGGATGATTAACTGGCTGAGCCGCCCAGGAACCCGTATCATTTTCTTTTTCATGTTTATTTTTGAGAGAGCACAAGCAAGGGAGGGGCAGAGAGAAGGGGACAGAGGATCAGAAACAGGCTCTGCACTGACAGCTGCTGTGCTGACATGTTCTCTCTCTCTCTTTTCTCTAAAAAATAAACATTAAAAATTTTTTTTAATAATAAAAAATTCATCAAAATCAATCAGATTTATTAAGATTAGTACATTTAAGCAACAGAAGTAGGAATATAGTTGCCTTTAACCCATCAGCATCTTAAAAACACTGACATGTTTCCAACTGCAAAACCAGGCTAAAATATTAAGGAAACTTAAAATCCCAAGAGAAGAAACACAACCTTAAAGTGCAAAGAGTTTAGAGTTCAGGGTGAAAGATGATTTCCCAGAATCTATTCTCTCTCCTTGTGGCAACATTTAGTATATTTCCATTGAGAGTTTCTGGTACTTTTATATAGTTTTTCAGAAATGTCAGTTATGTTCCGTACCACCTATGCTAACAGGCGCTGGTGATAAAGATCACTATTGCTTAAAAAGACGACATTTAGCACTTTATGCTAAAGATCACACCATGGCAGAATGCACATTGAAATGGCTTACGTTTCTTAAACATTTGATTGAGTTTTTTAACTCGACATGATAGTCCTCCATATCAACTTCATAGAAAAAAAAATGTCTATATTTCTGCAATCTCCCTGCTTTATATAATAAGACCCATCTGAAGATTTACAGGGAAAACCTAAGGCCAATATTTTAAATGCTAAAGATGTATCCAGGGACACTGGATGGCTCACATAAAAGGAATATTAAGACAGAAAGTCAAATTTTGAAAGACAGGTGCAATTTGCAAATATAAAGATTAAGATGGAAGACGGAATTTCACATGCCGACGGGAGAAATCTACCCAGCACAGGAAAGAAAAGACTCCACGCCTTCGAGAAGGGCTGAGCTCACTTTGGCCTCAGGATAAAACTGTACAAAATTAGTTCAAGATTACTGAAGAGGAAGACGGGGCAAGACTGCCTTGGGTAAAAGATTAAGCACTTGGGTCTGTACCCCATGGGAAACACGTAACTCCAGATGCGGAGGCCTCAGGAGCTCAGGCACTCGACGCAGAGGGCCTGGCTTTGAGTCTCAGGTCTGTGCCGGCCCACAGCAGTACCCATTGGACAAGCTCCTTAATCTGTGCCTCTGTGTCCTCATTTTTACTATAGGCATCAGTGTATGCTTCTGTGATTATATACTAAATAAGATAATTCAGGCAAATCTTTCAGACCAAGGCCTGTTTTGCCATAACTTAAATGCCAGTAAGTGACTGAATCCACTCCAATTTGTAAAGAACAAGTAACCATTTTCTTTATTATTATTTTTTAATGTTTATTTATTTTTGAGACAAAGATGGAGACAGAATCTGGAGCAGGCCCCAGGCTCTGAGCTGTCAGCACAGGGCCTGATGCTGGGCTCGAACTCATGAACTGTGAGATCATGACCTGAGCCAAAGTCAGAAGCCTAACCAACGGAGCCACCCAGGCGCCCCAACCCTGTTACCTGAGTCTGTGATTAGTAAAAGGCTCTGCAGCACTCAGCAGAGCCCAGGCTGACAGAGCAGGTGTCTCACTGCGGTTGAGAGCCCTCGACTCTTCTAGAAAGGGTCCTCAGTCCGATGCCCTTGGTGATCGCAGGTGCAGGCGGACGCCAGGCCCATTAAATCAGAACGTGGGCGATTGCAGCGTCATGTCACCTCCTATCAGAGCACATCCAGCACCGTTATGACCCGATCCCCAAATACATTCTGAGCTCCTTGGAGCAGGACCAGACCCCACTCAGGCTCCCAGAGGAGCAGCCCCCTGGGAACATCCTTTCGGAGGCTTGTTGCTTGAATGAATGATGGAGGAAGGCATGGAGCCACAGCGCAGGGGTGTCCGCTGGCTGGCCGGCCGCGGAGCCCACCTGACGCTCAGGGACGTCGTGTCTGAAGTTCAGGAGGCCGTGAGGTGATCCCCCCCAACGGGTACCCTGCAAAGATCTGTGGCATTTCCAGAATCCACGGCCTGCGAAAGCCAGGGAGATGGTTGAGGAGCTGACACCCACAGGCAGTGTGTTTCTTTATCGACGTCAATCCTTCGGCAGGACTGGAGGACCCGGGAGCGCACTGCACAAGGCTGGCCTCAGGGGGAAGAGAGCCCCAGCCCGGCTGGGGATCATTTTGCTCTGAATGTGTGAAGGCCTGTCAGGAGTGTGTGGAAGGGAATTCTAATTAGCATTCAGTCCGGAACAATTCTGGAAGAAGCAGGGGACTTATTGTCTGACATAGTACGGAACTTCTTCTTTTTGTACTGCCAGACTTGAAAGAATTTAGAGCGGGAGCTATTTTAGGCACCATGATTAAACTGATGGAGCCACTGCTCTTGTTAAATTAACTGTGAGATGTTCCACGGACTCGCGCTTAGGATTCCGCCGTGCTGGTCTCTCGTCGGAAAGACTTGTTCTTCACATTTGCTTCTGGGTTTGGGAAACTTGGCAAGATATTTAAGGCCCCAGGGTAACCAATGTGGCCTGCCTTAGCCTGTCCCCACCTCCAGCACAGTGCGAAGGACAGGACAGCAGCCCGTCCCCAAATCCCCTGAGCCGCAGAATCTCCAAACATCAGCAAACATAAATGTAAGTCTGTGCATAAATGTAAATCTGCCAACTGCAACATTCAAAAAAAATTGTAAATGATGTGACAGCCTCAGTCTCAGCACCATGTAGCAGTGGAATTCCTAATTCAGTGGTGGCCAAACGCCAGCCCAGCCCCGAGCACCTGCCGGGCGACATTACGAATCACTCCGGGCATTTCTCCTACACCAACAAGCAAATGAACCAAAAACTCTGGATTCCCCTGCAGTCTGGCCATGAAGTCGGCGGTGAGCCCCAGGGCTCTGCCTCTTGGACAACCTTCCCAGCTCATTCCGATGTAGGATGACGTTTGGGAATAACATCTTGATCACAAGCAGGCAGGGAAGAATACTCTAACTTGGGCGATCTAGCAGATGCTTTTTAAATAATTGTATTCAGAAGCAGAAGATGTGATTCAAGAGGAATTTAAAAATCAGGCAGGCCCTGACCACCTGCGTTTGGATGCCACTGAGGGAAACTACCAGAAAACCGTCATGTGTTAACACGAAACCAAAACCACCATACGAGTAGAAGCTAGAACTTCCAACAGGTGACTTTGGGCAAAGAATTTTATTTCTTAGCATTTCCTTTCTTTTCCATTGGAAATGGAAGGAGAGCTTGGAACTTCACAGCAACTAGAAAGTGTCAAGGATAAAAAAAAAAAAAAACCGAAACCATCAGCTCAAGCGCGAACTGAGAGACTGGAGAAGCAGACAACAGGCAGAGAACGCGGGTCAGTAGAACCCCAGCTGCTGGCCCCCAGCCAGCCACACCAGGACTTGATGGGTGGCAGCCAGCTCCCTTCATTTTTGTCCCTTCTTGCAGCTTAGCGTCAGCTAGAAAAAGCTCAACGTGTGCTCCTAACCGATCGCATTGAATGCGAGCTTCTGGTCAGCCCCCGGCAGCTTCCCCAGCTCAAAAGCCCCCAGTCAGGGCAAACCGGAAACTTCTTTTCCTTCCACTGTAAAGCTTCCCCTCTCCACTGCCTGGTTCTCGAGTCTCGGCCAAAGGCAAGCAAGGCAGCTGACTGGCTCTCTTGCTACAGCAGCCTCTGAGTCGACACCTTTGCTTTTCCCCTTTGGATGCTCCTTGCCCGCGTGCACATCATCGTCCAGGTACTATAAAATAGCAAGCCCGACACCACTGCCTCTGTTGTTTAAGGGCTTCGGTTCTAAAGCATCGTCTTTGCCAGCACACCCCTCAAAGGCTGAAGTTACGGGGCCAGGAGACGGAGGGGTGTCCGCAAGTGCAAGTCTGGGAGTGAGGAGCAGGGTCGGAAAAGACCTCAGGGCAGAAGAAACAGAGAGGATAGAAGTTAGGTGTGTTTTGGAGAATACTTTGGTTATTTTTCGGGGAAAAGGGAAGCCATGCTGGATAATTGAGTGGTCGTGGGGCTGTATTTGAAGGGACCAGTCTGGAGCAGTGTGAGGGACCCAGACACAGGGCTCTGCTGAAGCACACACAGAGCCACAAGTGCCCTGGTGGGGGCCGCTGTCGGCTCAGGCTGAACCTCCAACAGTTTCCGGTGGTCTCGCCAACTGGACACTAACGTCCAAGTATTAGCTTTGCTTGGGTCACGAGCCTGACCCCCGCTGAGGGAAAAACAGGGGCCCGTGGAGCGTAGCTCCCGGGTGTTAGGAAGAGCAAATTCCTCAAAGTCGAGTGGGTGTTCCTGGAAAGGGACAAATGGGTGCCGGGCACCCAAACGCAGGAACTATTCACAAAGGACTCAGGAATGTAACACACCATCCTTAGTCATACCACAAAACTCAAGTCAAAGAAGGGGGAGCAATTTTTAAGTTAGGCAATCTGCTGAAATTATAAATGTCTGCGGAACACTCAGAGGACTGTGTCAGGCTTACAGCTGACTTCCCCACAACTACCAATTTCATTGCTAAAATTAAGGAAGCCGGTGATCATCAATTCTGACAAGGAGATTGGCAGTCAAATAAATTAGAGAGTCATCAAAATGTTGACAGCGGGGAGACGGGTAGTAAAATAACTTAGAAAGTTTTGTGAAAATTAATAAAAGGAAGCCTCATTTAACGTGGAGTCAGGAGGCCAGCAGGGGGAGCTCTGACATCCCACCACTGCGGGTCAACTGCGGACCCAGCAGGAAGACAGGTCGGTGCAGGACCACGCTGCCCACTGGGAGGAAGGAAGGTTTCCTCTCGGCCAGGGCGAAACCCTCAACTCAGTCACCAAAACACCATTGTCCTCAAACTCCCGGTGATTCCAATGGACTTTTTTGTTTGTAGCAGCCCTCCTCACTTCCCACCCCCTTTCCTCTATAAAAGAACATTCTCCTCTGTTCTGCTGACTTGCCTATGGCTTTGTTGTAGCCTGTCGTCCCAAATTGGAATTCTCTGCTATTTCCAAAGAAACACATTTACGATGGTAAAATGACTGGCAGTTTTAGTTTTAAGGTTAACAATTTACAAAAATGGACACTTTATGAGCCTACCCTGAGTCGTCTTTTCTCAACAGAGGATTCGGTGTCCTATTACTAATATGTGCATAATTTAAAACAGTTGGATTGCATTTTCTTTTTTTTAATGTTTTATTTATTTTTGATACAGAGAAAGATAGGGCATGAGAGGGGGAGGGGCAGACAGAGAAGGAGACACAGAACCGGAAGCAGGCTCCAGGCTCTGAGCTAGCTGTCAGCACAGAGCCTGACGCGGGGCTCAAACCCATGAACATGAGATCTGACCTGAGCCGAAGTCGAAGGCTTAACCAACTGAGCCACCCAGGTGCCTCACGGATTGCATTTTCATAGATTCTGTGTTCGCCAGATACCTTAGGAAAGATATTGCTAGTTTCATCAACCAATTTTATTTAATTTATGTATTATGTACTACTTTTTATTTTTTAAAATATACTTTATTGTCAAGTTGGTTTCCATATGACACCCAGTGCTCGTCCCAACAAGTGCCCTCCTCCATGCCCATCACCCATTTCCCCCTCTCTCCCAATCCCCATCAACCCTCAGTTTGTCCTCAGTATTTAAGAGTCTTGTGTGGTTTGCCTCCCACCCTCTCTTTAACTATGTTTTTCCCCTTCCTCTCCCACATGGTCCTCTGTTAAGTTTCTCCTGTTCCACATATGAGTGAAAACATATTCATCAGCCAATTTTAAAGTTTCTGAATATTCTGAGGAAATCCTTGCATCTCGGTGCGCTCTGACCCACGACTTCTGGGATTGTCACTTCACAATACATTTTCAGCCTCCTGAGTCTCTCTGAGGAACCTGTCCCTTTCCATTAACTATGACACTTGGCTAAGCAGGACACTTCTCAAATCTTTTTTCTAAGAATTTTCCTGGGCTAAAAGAGAATCACAAAAACTGTTGGAAAAAAAGAAAACAAGATGGATTTCCTAAAATACTTCTAAAATTCTTAGCCTTCTTATTAATTTCCATTATCCCTAAATATATATAATTTGTAATAAGGAGACAATGATTTTATTGTATCTGTGTTGACCCAATCACTGTGCTCTAGGACACAAAGACGAAAAAGATGAAAATTTCTGCTCTCAAGGAATTCATTGCCAAGTGTCAAGAAATAGACTAATTTACAATGAGAACAGTTTTGAGCCACTCATTCCTGACATCTTCTTTCATTTGCTCCCTCTCCCTCCTCGCTCTCCTTTCAAGCAGCAGATCAAAGTAGGTAAATCTCTGTCCCCTGAATTTTGGTGGGGAGGAAGATTGAAGTTCCTCAAGAATCTCTCCTTTATGTAGGCTGGGAGTTAAAATACTCCCTGTTCACTTTCAGTTATTCATTTATTTATTCATACTAATTCTATGGGGTGCCTGGGTGGCTTGGTCGGGTAAGCGTCTGACTTCAGCTCAGGTCACGATCTCATGGTTTGTGGGTTTGAGCCCCGCAACGGGCTTTCTGCTGACAGCTCAGAGCCTGGAGCCTGTTTAGGATTCTGTGTCTCCCCATCTCTCTGCCCCTTCCCTACTCTCTCTCTCTCCCCAAAATAAACACTAAAAATTTAAAAAAATAATAAAATAAAGTTGGGAGGGGAGCCTGGGTGACTCCGTCGGTTCAATGTCTGACTCTTGATTTTGGGTCAGGTCATGATCCCAGGGTCAAGGGCTCTGTGCTGATCATGGAGCCTGCTTGAGATTCTCTCTCTCTCTTTGCCCCTCCAATCCATAAATAATCAACATCTTTTAAAAAAAAATTTTTTTTAAGTTTTAAATGGAGTCAGGAGGCCAAAAGGGGGAGTTCCCAGGAGGAAGCCTAATCTACTACCTCAGCCAATAAAAAAATACCACAATTCAGCCAATGAGAAATCATCACTGCCCTGAACTCTCATTTCCCTCCAGTGGATTGCATGCAAGCAGCCCTTCCCAACTTCCTCCTCTTCTCTATGAAGTAACCTGCCTTTCCTTTGATTTCTCAACTTTCTCAGGGTTTGCCATAGCTTACGTGTCCCAAGTTGTAATTTCCCCCTTGTTCCTGAATAAACCCATTTTGCCAAAAATAAATAAATAAATAAATAACTGGCTGTTATATTAAAAACACTTTTTTAATGTTTTATTTATTTTTGAGAGAGAGAGAGAGACAGAGATCGAGCAAGGGAGGGGCAGAGACAGAGAGGAAGATACAGAATGTGAAGCAGGCTCCAGAATCTGCTGACAGCTGACACAGGGCCTGAACTCGTGAACTGTAGATCATTACCTGAGCCGAAGTCAGACACTTAACTGACCGAGCCACCAGCCACTCCCAGCTGTAAACTTTTAAGGTCAACAGTGGGTATAGAATCTTATTTGCAGTGGTGGAAACATTCTAGAAATGGGTAGTGGTGATGGTTGTACAACATCGTGAAGGTGCCTCGTGCCATTGAGCTGTGCATCTAGAAATGGTTAACTTGGTAAATTTTCTGTTATGTCTATTTTACAACAACAGCACATATGAACAGTGTAAAGAATGATTATAAAATTAACATTCAGGTGACCATCACCAAAAGGCCCATCAGAGAACACTGCCAGTGGTCTGGCATTCCCTCCTAAACTCAACCCCCACTGAGCTTACGTTCCTCGACTTTTTGGTAGTCATTTCCAGATGTTCATAAAAACAATTATATATATTAATGAGTTAAGCATTACATATGAAATGCTTGCTGGTTTTCAAAATTTACATAACTGGAGGGGCGTCTGGGTGGCTTAGTCGTTTAAGCGGCCGACTTCAGCTCAGGTCACGATCTCTCAGTTCGTGGGCTCAAGCCCCACATCGGGCTCTGTGCTGACAGCTCAGAGTCTGGAGCCTGCTTTGGATTCTGTGTCTCTCTCTCTCTCTGCCCCTCCTCTGTTCACGCTCTCTCTCTCTCTCTTCTCTCTCTCTCTCTCTCTCTCTCTCTGTCTCTCAAAAATAAATAAATATAAAAAATAAAGAAAGAAAAACAAAATTTATATGACTGGAATTACATTTATATATTTGTGCTTCTGTTTATTTTGCTCATTAGGTTTGTGAAATCCATCCGTGTGATTGATGTACCCGTAGTTTGCTCAGTTTTATTGCTGCTTTGTGGCCTAACACATGCTTAGCATTTAGGCTGTTCCATGTATGTCTGAAGCGAGCGTGTATTTGGCATTTTTTGATGCAGTGTTTTGTGTTTGTTTGTTGGGTCTTTTGTTAATCGTGTCCCTTAACCCCTTTGTATCTTTTTTTCCCCCACTTATTCTCTCAGTTACCAGGGGAGGTGTGTGCTAAGGTCTCCTGACGCTATGATGTACATGCCTATTCTTACCTGTGCTGATGTTTACTTTTGTTTCATTTAATTTGAGCCTAGATTATTAGGGACATATTAATTAATTTTTTTACAGTTTACTTTTTGAGAGAGAGCACGAGTTGGGGAAAGAGCAAGAGAGGGCGCACAGGATCCGAAGTAGACTCTGTGCTGACAGCAGAGAGGTCCAAACAGGGCTTGAACTCATGAACCTGTGAGATCATTGACCTGAGCTAAGTCAGGTGCTTAACTGAGCCCCCCAGGTGCCTCAGGACATATTGATTAAAAATTGTATCTCCCAGGTGTGTTAAAACTTTTAATCTTACATATACTTGTTTGGAAGTTTTATTCTGTTCTTTTTTTCTCTCTCTCTCAGTGGTTATACTAGAAATTCAAACTCACAGACATAATCTAATGCCTCCTATCTTAGAAAACACAAGGGCTTTAGAACACAGGGCTTCACTTCCCCCGCCCCCACATACAGATTTACATGTTATGTGTTGTTTCCAATTTAAGTCCTATCTCATTTTGTCATTAACTCAATATCACTATATGCATGTAATCAATTTTAGACTTGCCAACCTATTGGCCACTTCCTGTGACTGTCATTCCTCCTTAAGTGTCAGTCCTGCTGTACAGGGTCACGTTTCTTCTGCCTCAAGCACCTGCTTCAGAAGTTCCTTTGGTGAAGGACTAGTGGCGAGGTATCGGAATGTGTGTGTGTGTGTGTGTGTGTGTGTTTTGTGTTTGAAAATATCTTCATATTGGCCTCATTCTAGAAATATATTTTCCCTCGCTCAAGAATTCTAGATTGCCGTTATCATCTGCAGAATTCTAGGTATCCTGTCATTCTCCGGTTTGCTTTGTTTCTCTTGAGACATCACTGGTGAGTTCACCTTCTGTTTCCTTGAAGGTAAACTTTTCTCTCAGGCTCCTTTTTGAATGTTTTGAATGTTTTTGGTAGGAAGAAGTTTTACTGTCTTTCCTTACATGTGGATTTCTCTTAGTGTATTCTGTTTAAAATGTATTGATCTTCTGGAAAAGTGAAGTATCTGTGAAGTGGTATCTTTAAACTTTTCTGGAAACGTCTCGACCATTATCACTTTAAGTATTGCCTCTATAACATTCTCTTTTTTAAAATTTTTTGATGTCTTTATTTATTTTTGAGAAAGAGAGACAGACAGACAGACAGCATGAGCAGGGAGGGTCAAAGAGAGAGAGAGAGAGAGAGGGAGACATAGAATCCAAAGACAGGCTCCAGCCTTTGAGCTAGCTGTCGGCACAGAGCCTGACATGGGGCTCGAACCCACGAACGATGAGATGACCTCATGAGCCGAAGCCAGACACTTAACCGACTGAGCCACCCAGGCGCTCCTGCCTCTATAACATTCTATGTGTTCTCTTTAGAAATTTGGATAGACATATGAGAGCTTATTTTATTCTGACAGTCTGTTAACTTCTCATTCATACATATCATCTCTTTGTTCTTCTCTACCTCATTCCAGAAAATTCCTTCTGGTCTATAGACTCAGTTAACAAATTCTCTTTTCACCTGAGCCTACATTGCTGATAAACTCACACCCTAAGACTGAAATTTTAAGCATTGCATTTTTTTAATTCTACACTTCTTATTGGGTTGTTTTCTTTTTTTCAATATGCTACGTTAATTTTATATTTTCATTTAGGCGGGAATTTTCAGACCTGTTGCTTATTTTTAAATATAGCATTCTAGATGTTTTTATAATCTGCCTCAACAATTCCAGTGTCTGAAGGCCTTGTGGCTCTGTCTGCCATCTGTTATTACTCCTTAGTGCTTCTTTATTTTTATATAAATCTCTGGTTTACTGTGCGCCATCCATTTTCTTTGACAAATTATTGGTGGAGATGTTTCAACACTTATTGAAAGGAACATTCTCTATGCAGCTTCTGCTTGATCTCAGCCCCCACCACCCTTTGTCCACCAGACTTCATATATGTGCTTAAGCAGTCATAAGTGAAAAACCTAGCTGTTCTACTTCCTAGGAGGGTACGCACTTTTGGTAAGTGGACTTTTTCTTGGCATTTTCTAAAATTTGCCACCTCTTGGCCTTTTGAGTTCCTATTTTATCTGCTTTGGGAGATGTCCACTATATCATGCTTTTATCAGAACTGGAGATTGTATGTTTCATTCTATTTGTTAATTTGAGTAAAAATAGAGGAGATTCTTTTCTCTGCTCTCACCATGTTCTTATCAGTAAAGATATGTCTTCTATAAAAGCCAAAACGTGTAAATGAGCTTACACTGGCCATGCTACAGAAGGAGAAAAGGAAAGAGTTTTTGAAGGATACATTTTCCTCCAAAAGGAAGATCTGAGGGCCCCAACCCACGAGATCCCTAAGGGATTTGTCATCACTGTGTGAGGAGAGGCCCTGAGGACATGCAGACTCCCCAGGACAGGGCCACACAGCAGCCTAGGAGCCGGGGATCCGAGGCCACAAATCCTTGCACTCCATGAGTGGCCCAGAACCAGAGAGAGAACATTCCTCAGCTGCGACAATGGCAGACTTAGAGGAAAAGTGTTTTCTTCCAAACAGAGCATCAGCTTGTAGGATTCTGTTGCCCCCTGGATAGGAGAACACGTCCAATTACGCTTCAGAAGAACTTTTCTGCCAGTCTGTGTTATGGAGACTTGAAATCAGACATTCAGTTGATGGAGAGAAAATAAAAAGTGTCATGTCTGTCACACTTCTGAGCTTGTAAACTAGGACACATGCCCACCATGGAAATGATACTTTTAATTAGAGAAGAAAGACAAAGTAATACAGACACCGAGCATGGCATGACTCAACGCTGACCGATGCTGAGAACTTCAAGCTTGGCCTTAGAAAAGCAGTAGTTTTCCAGACAAGGTGGGAAGTACCTTTCAGGCAAACCAAACAACACGGTAAAGGCCCAGAGAATGGTGTGTTTACTTGCCAGGTTCCAATCACGTGCTATGGCTGGGCTTGCAAATGTTAATATTTATAATCATTTTTTTACATATTTGGAAACTTAGTAATCAGTTTAATTGTTATTGTGCAGTCTTGGCCATAGAGGCCCTGAGAGAGCCCCGGAAGCTGATGGGATACTCCTCAGACCTCAGACTCACTGTGGTAGAGGGTCAAGATTAAGGGGGGGTCTTTGTTTACCACATTTTATTCCCCTGCCTTGAGGAAATTAAAATGAATCTCCTGTTTAAAAACATCATCATGAAGGGGGTCCTGCTTCGCTGTGTTTCTCTGCTTCTAGTAATTTAAAATGGTATGATTCAAAAGCATTGTCAGTCCTGATAACTGTGGAATAAACCTAACTCTGGTGGGCTTTCTGGAAAGCGTCTCTCCCTATTAAAGAACAATGAACTCAGCTCTCCAAGATAGGACATCACCTAGAGACACAAAGACGTTGCATTATCCTTTGATATAACAAACGGATCACTTAAGTATTCACCTACGTCTGCCTGAGGAGTTTATACGAATGCACATTAGACCCTGAAGGCCATGCACGTCGTCATGGAGCTGTTACGACTGTTGGCTGCTTAAAGTGTAAGATTTGTCCCATCAGACAGAAGTGTTCTTCACCCTCTCCTGACTTCACCCAAGAAACAAGAAAACATGAGAAAACGCCAGGGTTGTGCTAGACAAGTGTGGCGCCCCATGAAATGAGCCACACTCTGGGTTTGGCCTCTGTTTTTGCCCTTGTTTTCTGTTCTTCAACAATTCCAAGAAATACACATGGCAGCCTGCTGGAGTTGGGGTCTGCATCATTCTCTCCACAGGCAACAGACACCTCTTCCCACAAAACCTTTAGGAATCGATTTGCCTTCTTTGCACTAGGTACTCTGGTAACTTTTTGCCTGTTCAGCAAACTCAGCAATAAATATGGTTTCTCTCTCCTTTTCCCAGTTTTCAGAGTGTACCATTAGGTAAAGGGGTGAGGCTGAGGGGGCCTAGAATCTGGACCATGTCTGGGAGAATGAGCACTTTGTTAAGGAAGTAAAACAAAATGAATCAAATCAGTACTCACACCACCTCCTCTCTCTGGAGAAGGGCTGTAAATCTGCAGCCTGATAGAACTAGGGCACATCCCAACTCCCGTCTGTGTGTCGGGGGGCCCATGGCAGGACCATGTTCAGCATTGTGATATGCTGTCATAGAAAAGTTTGTAAAAATAGAGGAGTCGGGTGTAGTTATTTGTGAGTACTTATTCCATACAGATGTGAGCTGAATCAAGTATACTTTAACACTCTAATCACTTAAGAAGTGTATCGGAATTTAAGGCAGGGATGATTCATGCATTTAATAGACACAGAGCCCCGACGATGAGCCAGGCAGGATGCTAAGAACTGACTACGCGCAGGAGCACGGAGTGATCTCTATCTCCAGTGAGTTGGCAGTTTAGCAATGAGCGGTACTGACTGGGTTTAATTACGCATTATTCGTTCAGGTCCCGCCACGACAGAGGCCCTCTGAGGTCAGGGAAGATGATGGAGCTGTTTGCCAGTTTCTCCCTAGTGCCTGATTCTGCGTCTGGCACATGAGAGGAGCTTAACACTCCGCTTAATAAATGTGTTTATTCACCACCTGCCTTGGGCGAAGCAGAGCGCAATCCTGTCATGAGGGCCGAGAGGTGGTCCATCACACGTCCCCACAGCCCGCGGGAGCATGCCAACTGCCCTTACCCCTAGGGTGCTCTGTGATCACTTTAGGGGGAAAACTGCGTTTAACTTCAAATCACCAAAGCTCTTTATTTTATTTTGAGAAACTGAGACAGAGGGTGAGCAGGGGAGGGGCAGAGAGAGAGAGAGACCCAGAATCCAAAGCAGGCTCCAGGCTCTGAGCTGTCAGCACAGAGCCCGACATGGAGTTCAGACCCACAAACTGCGAGATCATGACCTGAGCTGACGTCAGGCCCTCAACCAGCTCGGCCCCCCAGGTGCCCCCACCAAAGCTCTATTCTTGATGTGTCCACAAACGTCGATGTAAAATGTACCATTTATAAGGACTGGATAAGTCCTTAGTCATGACTAGTAAAAAATAAACTGTGACAAAAATGGCTTCAATTTATTGAAACATTATTTACCAATCACCTTACACCAGGACCACTGGGCATTTAGAAGATGATTTTAGGTAGCGTATAGACCAACCTAAAATTTTTGTGAGATATATATTCATTTTAACGTGCTTTGGGAAAAAGTGTGACAGCATGGAATGATTTCATGGATATTATGAATATAGTTTAGAAGGAGGCTAAGTTCCCCCCACCCCCAAAGAACCTGATTTAAAGAGAGTTTAACGGAAACCAAGTTCAGTGTGTGATGTTCGGGTGTCGGTTGCCTATGACAGGAGCGTGGAGGTGGTGTGAGGGACCTGACGGCTCGGGACCGTCAGCGTGATGCTGCAGATCCCGAGAAATGGGGGGAGGACGGCCAGTGGGAACAGGGTCGCTGTGGGCATGTGGGGTGTGTGTGGAGGAAGACTGCAGGGCTCAAACTCTGCTGTCCTCTTTATTTCATTCTCTGAGCTCCAGCAAACCTCCCCAGGTTCTGGCTCCCTCATCTGCAAAATGCACATGGCAGAACCCAGATTCAAACAAAGGTCTCTTTGATAGCGAAGCCAGGCCATTGCCTCTCCGACACTGGCAGACGGGTTTATCTCATGAAACAATTTGAAGGGTCACGAGAAGCTGCCTGTGATGAGTTAACAATTATTTGAGGCCACTTGAGAAAAGCGACACATGGCTAGAAGACGTCCTCCTTCGCACGTGTTCCCCGTGTGGCGCTCGCTGACTGTCCACCACAGCCCCAGGGACCAGCTCTCACAAGACCAAGTCAATGAGAATCAACATGAAGTGCAGGAGAATGTGATTCAACCCAATCAGCTGTTTTCATTGCACATTTTTCTCTTTATGGGACCACCAGTGCTAAGAGAGACATACCATTACCTAAGAATAAGACTTCCTCTTTAAAACTAACATAGGTTGTATACAGTGGTTTACAGTGATCAAATGTTATGTACCTCTCCAGTTACTTTCTACCTAAGGGCACCCAAACATTTCGGTAAACAGCAGGTGTCAGATTTTCTGAAAAAAGAATGAGAAGAAAGAGTAATTTTTAAAATTTTAATTCCACTAAACATACAGCGGTATATGAGGGTCAGATATACAATATAGTGACTCAACAGGTCTAAACATTCTTCAGTGCTCACCAGAATAAGGGTTCTCTTATCTCCCTCACTCGTCTCACCCCTGAGAAGAAGCCAGGTGGACACCTACCCCAGCTCCCACAGACTGAGAGCTTGGTCAGCTGTTGGCTGATTCTTCTCCCAGCTGTTGAAGTTCTCAAAAGCAAAGGCGGAGGCCGGACAAGCTGCCCCTCCCCAGGTGTTTGCTCCAGTATAAGGAAAGGGCAAACCCACTACGACCATCAGATCAGGAGCCTTTTGAAGGCCTGATGGAACGTTGGTCCCACGAGGCCTCAGACTCGGTCTCTCCTGCGTCGTAACGGCTTTCTGCGAACAACTCTCGTTCGGTCCTGCCATCATCTTGGTACTCATCAAGCCATCTGCCATCAGAAGAGAGAAGATAATTCATATTGAGAGTTTGAAGATGGTACATTACTTAGTGCTGAAAATAAAATACGAAAAGGATTTAAAGACGCCTTCCGGGAGAAGCACAGAAATTTAAAAAACCATTTAAGATTCCCAGAAACACCGAATGGTCTTTAAGAGCATGACTTCAGCAAACCTTGGTCCTACAGTGTGGTTGCAAGGTTACACTGCTTCATCTTAATATGTGAGATTTTCACGAATGTCTTATGGTAACTTTACATATATTCTAGTATATCATAAAATCTGTAAAAATTTCTCCTTTGAGATCTCCTTAGTGGAAGCCTTTATTTCTCTCCTTTTGTGTGACTGGTAGAAGTCAACAGTGGCTAAAACCCTTTAAGAGAAATCTAACCCAGGCCATGTATGTAAAAACTGTAAAAATAAAAAAGGTGAAATTAATATTTATCATTTTACTACATACAAAAGATGTGAATGCCTGTTCTCCTCCCCATCCAAACTCACATGTTGAGTTTTTCTCGGGGGTTCTTCAAGGCATGTGGTCCCTCCTGAATGGGACTAATGCTTTTATAAACGAGGCTCCAGAGAGATGCCCGGCTCCTTCCACCCCATGAGAACACAGCATGTAGGCAGTGGGCGCTTGTGGAGGGCCTCTGGCAGAGCCCAACCCCGCAGGCATCTGGTCTTGGGCTTCCAGCTTCCAGAACTGTGAGGAACAGCTGTCTTCTGTCGAAGCCACCCGGACTGTGTCCATCCTGCATCTGTGATCTCTGATATGTACCTAACACTTACATCACATCTCAGGAATAGGTGCCGTTTGAGACTTCAACAGAGATGCAGCTGGTGGCTCCCACATGGGACAGGCTGTTCTAGACTTACAGGCAACCTCGACTGGAATGCTGACTCCACTGGTCACTATTAGGTGAGAACCCTCATCTCTGTGTTCCTCACCTTCCTCATCTGCAAACCCCAAGCACCACAGAGCCAAGGGGAGGTCAGCTTCGAGGATCAGAGGAGCGCCGGGTGAAGCTCTGACTGCACCGTGGGGCCCGGCCTGTGGCAGGAGTGGGCCACGCGCTGGGGACAGGCGCTCCTTGATTGTCCCCAGGACAAACAGAAGACAGGTGTGCAAACCTCAGAGGGTTCCCAACAGAGTAAACACCTTCTACGTTTGCCTTTTTTTTATTCCACAAGAAAGCCCTAAATAATTTCCTCTCCAGAGACCTTTCTCTTCTTAGAAGTAGAAGGAGACTTGAGTTTAAGTGGCAAAGCTATGCTGGGAAAACTAGCAAAACCTGTGTTTTCTAAACACTCCCAATCTCAGCTGAATTTCCGACAAATCAGTTTTATAGTGAACTGAGGAATTTGCACAGGGACCTCTTCCTGAGAGGGTAATGCATGAAATCCTGCTGACAACATGAGAACAGTAGATTGAGAGATGCTAAATTAAAATTCCCCAAGTGTCCAAGGGACCAAGAGACCCCACTCTCTGACTATGACCCCACTGACTGACACGTCCATGACCTGTACACCTCATTTCATCTCTTCAGGTGACATTTTTCTCATCTTTCAATGAGCTACGAGATGAAATGTTTTATGGTTTCTTCACCTCTAAGGGAAAATAGCAAGAAAATGTCCCTCTTTTCTCATTTATGTAACCGAAGGTCCTCAGTATGAATGCACGAGGAAAACTGTTAATACTCTACTAGTTCAGTTGATGTTAAGCGGGCAATGGTATGTCTGTGTGTGGTACTTAATATGATGCAGTTTAATGCAAATAAAACATCTTAGTGTCTTCATTTGTATAATTTTGTTCCTTACAAATCCAATTTCCAAGGCTGGTAATTATTCCAGAATGCTGCAGGCCCTAAAGAAAGGAGTCACCTTCATCTTGACTCCTACTCCTTTGTATTGCTGGTAAAATTAATTTTAGCTCTGAGGAAGATAGGACTATTATCATCTGTTCTGGATGATTCTTGATCTTTAAAACGTGACACATTTATAAAAATAAAAATCTTTTATTTGCTTCTTGTGTTATTCCATAGTTGCCATAGCATGTAGAGCAATAAAATCATGTTGAATAATCTTTAAAAATTACTTTAATTTTTATTTATTTTGGGGAGAGAGAGACAGACAGAGCACGAGTGGGTGAGAGGCAGAGAGAGAGGGAGAAACAGAATCCCAAGCAGGCTCCAGGGTCAGAGCTGTGAGCACAGAGCCCGGTGGGGGGCTTGAACCCACGAACCGTGAGATCATGACTTGAGCTGAAGTCTGATGCCTAACCGACTGAGCCGCCAAGATACCCCTGTATGTTATATAATACTAAACATATGATACCAAATATCTATATGTGATAGAGAACCAAATGTATATATGCTGGCCAACAGAGTAGCCACCAACCAGTAGTGCCTACTGAGCATTGAAATGCAGCTAGCATAACCCAGACAGAATTTTTAAAGTTGTTTGATTTTAATTAATTGACATGGGTTAGCTGTATGTAGCTAGTGGCTACCCGATTGGACTATGCATATCTAGATTTTTAAAGATACAAGTTAGTGGATTATTTGGGGACTTCTAAATACTTAACATATGATCTAGAAATACAAGTGAGCTTTCCTACTTCATTTGCATGTATGGCCCTGTACCTAGAGCTTTCTTTAATTCAAAACTGCTTCTATTACAATAACATGTATCATCGTGGAGGTGCTAATAACTGCAAGACACTTTTGCAGTGACTCTATGTACACTGCGTGAAGACTTCAAACAACCCTGTGGAATAGGTGTTATTATTGCTAGTTCACATCAGAATAAACCGAAGCTTCCAGAGCTAGTGAGGGAAGGAGTTGTAATTCAAAGCCAGCTCTGAAAAACTTCAATCATTGCTCTTTTCATTCCCCATTAATTATAAAAAAAAGAAATTCTTGCACAAAATAAAAATATAGGGTCTCTCTCCAGAGCTTGAACGTTATACAATGGCAATAACTACAGTGACGCACATGCATTTTTAATGGATGTGTATTACGAAAACAAACAGATCACAGAAGTGTTACACATTTTGTTCATACAGAATGCAACTCCTTATTAAGTTTCAAAAGAATCTCTGTTTCCTGGAATCTAACTATTTTAAGGGAAAGCCCACTCAGTCTTTCTGACTATGTTTCTCTGTTTCTTTCTGAAAGCGTGTACACTGTAGGAGACAGTGACCAAACACCTGCTAAACACAGAGCACGCCCAGCCCTCTGGCTTCACTTAGAGCCACATTGTTCGTGCCTTAGCCTAGCATTAGGTGGGAGCCCCTTCAAACAAAGATGCTTCATTTTTTAATCTCTATATATCCAGGGCTTGGCACAGGGCCTGACACCTGGGAGGCAGGCAGTGTTTCTGCATGTATACATGGATGAACAAATGGATGAACACAATGCATGAATTCTTTAGGTTCAAGGAATGTGCAATCACACAGACATCTACTTTGGCACCTGAGCTCTCACATAGGTCTCTATCAGGGTCCTTAGGACATTAATGTTCATTCTCAAGTGGGCGTCTACTAAGTCCTTTCAGGCAAGGACCATATCCTTATAAAGGATCCAGCCTTATCGCTGGATGTCTTTATCGACTCCATTCCTTGATATGATAGGTGGTTAATTACTATTTGCACAATGACTAATTCAATGAATCAATATGTTCTATAGATTAATCAATAACAGAGGGAAATTAGTTTTGTGATTTCTACTCATAGTACACTTTGCTTTAGGATGTATTTGATATTCATAACAACCTTAAAAAAGTAGGTAGATCTGATTTAAACAGTTTCATCATAAAATTTGGGGGTGGGGGGGGAGAGTTAAGATGGCCAAGTAGGAAGGGGACCCTGGGTTTGTCTGTCCCTCAAACACAGACAGATCAACATCAAACCATTCTGAATACCTAGGAAATCGATCTGAGGATTATTAACAGAACAATCTGATAATCTGATTGAGAGAATGCAGCAGGCACAGGTGCAGTGAGGTGAACTGGGGGAGAGAAGAGTTGGGGTGCCACATGGGGAGGGAGCCATTTTCATGGAGAGGAGGACGACAGAGGGAGACAGAACCAGGCTTGGGGTTTGCACAAGAAAACACTCCCCTTGAAAGCAGCTAGAGAAAAAGAATGAAAACACGTGCAGGGGACTGCACAGGAAAACTGTTCTCCAAAATCATTGATTGGGGTTAAAGGAGGGGGTTTCAAAATTGCCAGGTTTTTATAAACAGCAGAGCACCGAGTCTAAAAGTTTCAGAGGTCAGCGCCTGGTGGTGCTCTGGTGAGAAAGCAGGGCAGAGCCCTGGGGTTGGGTGCCACACGTCTGAGGATCCCCTGGGTCGCATGGGGGGAGGCACTTCCTTGCTTGCAGTGCATTTGGTAGAGGGGACAGTGCCTTTCCGGGCATCATTAGCCCACCAACCACAATGAGGTAAATAGCGCCACCAATTGGAGAATGGAGCCAAGCCTTGCTCCCTGCGCCCTTCAGGAACAGAACCGACCAGCAGGCCCCTCCCCCAGAAGACCGGCACAAATCGCTTGTGTGAGCTTAGTCTAACTGACAGCAAACTGCTGCAAAGTTTCAGCTCTGGGGAGTACTGGATCGAGCTTCATTTGGGCTTTTTGTTTGTTTAGGGTTTTTTTTTTTGTTTTGTTTCTGTTTTTGTTGTTATTATTGTTTTCGTTTGTTTCTTGGATACCGAAAGAGCAAAATGTTTTGTTTTATTTTATTTTATTATTATTTTATCTGTTATTTGTCTAATTCTTAAATTTTTTCTCTTTTCTCCTTTCTCTTTTTCTCTCAAGCTTCTCTTAGCAAGCAGACCAAAACACACCTAGGATCTACCTTCCTTGATTTGACTTTATTTTAATTTTTAAATTTTCATTTCATTGTGTTGTTGTTGTTGTTGTTTGTTCTTCCTCCAAAATGACAAGACAAAAGAATTCACCTCAAAAGAAAGAGCAGGAGGAAATGACAGCCAGGGATTTAATCCATGCAGATATACGTAAGATGTATGAACTGGAATTTAAAACAATAACTATAAGAATACTAGCTGGGCTTGAAGAAAACAAAGAGGACACCAGAGAATCCCTTTCTTCAAAGATAAAAGAACTAAAGTCTAGTCAGGGTGAAACTAAAAATGCTATAACTGAAATACAAACCCAAATGGAAGCCATGAAAACAAGGATGGATGAGGAAAAGGAGTGAATGAGCCATACAGAAGATAAAATTATGTAAAATAATGAAGCTGAAAAGAAGAGGGAAACAAAGGCCCATGATCATGAAGACAGATGTAGGGAACACAGCGATTTATTAAAATGTAAATAACATTTCAGTCATAGGAGCCCCAGAAGATGAAGAGAGACAAAAAGGGTCAGAAGGTTTATGTGAGCAAATTAGAGCTGAAAAATTCCCTAATCTGGGAAAGAACACAGACATCAAAACTCAAAAAAGCACAGAGCACTCCCATTAAATTCAATAAAAGCTGACCATTCCCTAGACATATCCTACTCAAATTCACAAAATACACAGAGCAGGAAAGAATCCTAAAAGCAGCAAGGGAAAAAGCCCTTAACCTGCAGTGGAAAACAGGTCAGGATCCCAGCAGATCTGTCTACGGAAACTTGACAGGTCAGAGAGGAGTGTGGCAGGATACATTCAAAGTGCTGAATGGGAAAAATACACAGCCAAAAATATTCCATATTAGCAAGGCTACCATTCAGAACAGAAGGCGAGAGAAAGAGTTTCCCAGACAAACAAAAAAACTGAACCAGCCCTGGAAGAAATTGTAAGGGGGACTCTTTGAATGGAGGGGAAAAAATCAGCAAATAATAGAAAAAAACAGAAAACATCACCAGAAATACCAATTCTATAGGTAACACAATGGCAATAAAACATACCTTTCAAGAATCACTCTGAATGTAAATGGACTAAATGCTCCAATTAAAAGGCACAAGGTACAAGAATGCATAAAAAAATAATCCATCTATATGCTGCCTAAAATAGATTCATTTTAGACCTAAAGATATCTCCAGCTAGAAAGTAAGGGGATGGAGAACCATCTATCATGCTAATGGACATCAAAAGAAAGCTGGAGTACCTAAACTTATATCAGACAAACTAGATTTTAAACCAAAGATGGTAACAAGAGATGAAGAAGGGTGTTATATCATAATTAAGGGGTCTATCAATCAAGAAGATCTAACAATTGTAAATATTTATGCCTCCAACTTGAGAGCACCCCAATGTATAAACCAATAATAACAAACATAAAAAATCTCATTTATAATAATACAATAATAATAGGGGACTTTAACACCCCACTTACAGCAATGAACACATCATCTAAGCAGAAAATCAAAAAGAAAATAATAATGGCTTTGAGAGACACACTGGACTGGATGAATTTAACAGGCATATTCAGAACATTTCATCATAAAGCATCAGAATACACATTCTTTTTGAGCGCACATGGAATATGCTCCAGAACAGACCACAAACTGGGTCATAAATCAGCCTTTAACAAGTACAAAAAGATTGAGTTCATACCATGCATATTTTCAGACCACAACCTTATGAAATTTGAAGTCAACCACAAGAAAAAATTTGGATGGCCCTGAAATACTTGGAGGTTACAGAATATACTACTAAAGATTGAACGGCTTAACCAGGAAATTAAAGAGAAATAAAAAAACACATGGAAGGCAATGGCAATGAAAAATGTTAGTCCAAATCCTCTGAGATGCAGCAAAGGCAGTCCTAAGAGGGAAGTATACTGCAATTCAGGACTGTCTCAAGAGCAGGAAAGGTCCCAAATATGCAACCTAACCTTACACCTAAACGATCTAGAAAGGGAACAGCTAATAAAGCCTAAAGCCAGCAGAAGAAGGGAAATAATAAGGAAAAGAGCATAAATAAATGGTATAGAACCAAAACAAGCAATAGAACAGATCAGTGAACTAAGAGCTGGTTCTTTGAAAGAAATAACAAAATTGATAAACCCCTAGTCAGACTTATCAAATAGAAAAGAGAGAGGACCCAATAGATAAAATCACAGAGATCATAACCAACAACACAGAAATACAAATAATTATAAGAAAATACTATGGAAAATTATATGCAAAAAATCTGGGCAATCTGTAGGAAATGGACACATTTCTAGAAACTCATAACCTGCCAAAATTGAACCAAGAAGAAACAGAAAATTTGAATAGACCAATAGCTAGCAAAGAAATGGAATCAGTAATCAAAAATTTCTCAACAAACAATAGTACTGGCCCAGATGTCTTCCCAGAGGAATTCTATCAGATATTTAAAGAGTTAATTCCTATTCTTCTCAAACTGTTCCAAAAAATAGAAACGGAAAGAAACTTCCAAACTCATGCCATGAAGCCAGGTGTTAACTTGATTCCAAAAGCAGAAAAAAAGACCCCACTAAAAAGGAGAATTACAGGCCACCATCCCTGATGATCAACAAGATTGAATTCAAACAATATATTACATTGAATTCAACAATACATTAAAATAATCACTTGGCATGATCAAGTGAGATTTATTCCTGGGCTACAGAGCTAGTTCAGTACTCACAAATCAATCAATGTAATACACCACATTAATAAAAGAAAAGATAACAACCATATGATCCTGTTAATAAATGCAGAAAAAGCGTTTGACAAAATATAGTATCCATTCTTGATAAAAACCCTCAACAAAGTAGGGACAGAAGGAACATACCTCAGTATCATAAAGATCATATATGAGATCCGCAGCTAATATCATCCCCAATGGGGAAAAACTGAGAGCCTTTCCCCTATGGTCAGGAAAAAGACAAGGATGTCCCCTCACCATTAATACTTAACATAGTGCTAGAAGTCTTAGGTTCTGCAATCAGTCAACAAAAAGAAATAAGAGACATCCAACTAGGCAAGGAAGAAATCAAACTTTCACTATTGGCAGATGACATACTTTATGTGGAAAACCCAAAACACTCCAAAAAATTGCTAGAACTAATACATGAATTCAACAAAATTTCAGGATATAAAATCAACCTGCAGAAATCTGTTCCATTCCTTTTTCATTTTTAATGCTTATTTGTTTTTGAGAAAGAGAGAGAGACAGAGTGCAAGCAGGGGAGGGGCAGAGGCAGAGAGAGAGGTAGGGAGACACAAAATCTGAAGCAGGCTCCAGGCTCTGAGCTGTTTGTTAGCAAAGAGCCCAAGGCAGGGCTCGAACTCACAGACTGCAAGATTGTGACCTGAGCTGAAGGCAGATGCTTAACTGACTGAGCCACCCAGGCACCCCAACCTTGTTCCATTTCTATGTACCAATAATGAAACAGTGGAAAAAGAAATCAAGGAATTGATCTCATTTGCAACTGCACCAAAACAATTAGATACCTAGGAATAAACCCAACTAAATAAAATATCTGTACTCTGAAACCTATAGAACACTGTGAAAGGAACTGAAGAGGGCAGAAAGAAATGGAAAAGCATTCCAAAGCAGGAAAGAATATCCGATGAGAAAACGATGGCCTCTTCAAGAAATGGTGCTGGGAAAACTGGACAGCATCACGGAAAAGAATGAACCTGGACCATTTTCTTATATCACGCAAAAAAAAAAAATTCAAAATGGATGGAAGACCTAAATGTGAGACAGGAAACCCTTAAAATCTTAAAGAACACAGGCAGGATGTCTTTGACTTTGGCAGGAGCAACTTCTTTATTTTTTTTAAATTTATAATAGTTTACTGTCAAATTGGTTTCCATACAACACCCAGTGCTCTTCCCCACAAGTGCCCTCCTCCATGACCATCACCCCTCTTCCTTACCTCTCTCTTCCCCTTCAGCCCTTGGTTCATTTTCAGTATTTAAGAGTCTCTCATAATTTGCCTCCCTCCCCCTCCCTAACTCTTTTCTCCCTTCCTCTCCCCATGGTCCTCTGTTAGGTTTCTCCTGTTAGACCTATGAGTGCAAGCATATGGTATCTGTCCTTCTCTGCCTGACTTATCTCGCTTAGCATGACACCCTCGAGGTCCATTCACTTTGCTACAAATGGCCATATTTCATTCTTTCTCATTGCCATGTAGTACTGTAGGAGCAAATTCTTACTAGTCACATTGCCAAAGGCCAAGGGAAACAAAAGCAAACATGAACTATTGGGACTTCATCAAAATAAAAAGCTTCTGCACAGTGAAAGAAACAATCAGCAAAACTAAAAGGAACTGATGGAATGGAAGAAGATATTTGCAAACTACATATCTGCTAAAGGGTTAGTACCCAAAATCTTAACTTAGCAAACTCAACAGCCCCCCAAAACAAATAATCCAGTTAAGAAATGGGCAAAAGACATGAATAGACATTTTTCCAAAGAAGACATCCAGATGGCCAACAGACAAATGAAAAGATGCCCAACATCACTCATCATCAGGAAATACAAATCAAAACCACTTCACACCTGTCAGAATGGCTAAAACAAGAAACAAGAGGTGTTGGAGAAGATGCAGAGAAACAGGAATTTTCTTGCAACATTGGTGGGAATGAAAACTGGTGCAGCCATGCTGGAGGTGCCACAAGAAACTAAAAATCAAACCACGCTAAACCCAGCAATTGCACTATTAGATATTTACCCAAGGGATAAAAAAAATCAGATTCAAAAAGGCACATGCACCTCAATGTTTATAGCAGCATTATCAACAATTGCCGAACTATGGAGAGAGCCCAGGTGTCCACTGACTTATGAATGGATAAAGAAGAGTGGATTTATATGTGTGTGTGTGTGTGTGTGTGTGTGTGTATACATATATATATAATGGAATATTACTCGGCCATCATAAAGAATGAAATCTTGCCATTTGCAATGACATGGATAGAGCTAGGATGTATTATGCTAATAATCAAAATAAGTCAATCAGAAAAAGACAAATACCATATTATTTTACTTATATGTGTAGTTAAAAAACAAAACAGATGAATATATGGGAAGCAGGGAAGAGAAGAGAGGGAAACAAAGCAAAAGAGACTTAATGATATAGAGCAAACTGGGTTGATGGAGGGAGGTGGTGGGAGGGAGATGGGTTAGGTGGGGGATGGGCATTGAGGAGGGCACTTGTTGGGATGAGCACTGGGTGTTGTAGGTAAGTGATGAATCATTGAAATCTACTCCTGAAACCAATATTGCACCATTTGTTAACTAAAATTTAATTTTAAAAAAATGTGAAAACTGAGGATCAGAGAGCGTGAGACACCTGTACACGGACTGTGAGTCACAGAGCTGCCCTTGCAACTTGATTCTCCTAATTTATATTATGTCTACACCACATTAGAATAATGCTTTAGAATTTACTGCTCATACACAAAACTTCATTTGAGCTTCAATGGTTCTGATGAGCTCTGAGGAACAGGGACTATTTCTGTTTTACATATGAAGGAACTGAACCTTGGGGAAGTTGAGAAGAGCCTGGAGGTTTGCAGAACCAGCAAGGGTGCAGCAAGTATTTGAGAAACAAATCGAGAACCTCTTTTCTGAATCCTATTCCAGTTTTCTTTCCACTACACAGTGCTTATTCCAGAAGAGAAAAAATATTTAAGAGTAAAAGTAAAGAGATTTTCTAGTGCTGATAAGGAACAGCTTGCTGAGGAGAGAAGGCCTTCAGCTCTGGTGTTCAAGAAGGGACTGATGAGACCAGACGGATGGGCAGGGCCAGGGGCGGAGCTTGCTGACGACGCGGCTGAAATGAATTGGACAGAGGGGAGCACAATTTTGCACCATGAGGAATTAAGTAACAGCATACCGACTGCATGGAAATAGCACCTCTTGATTGCCATCTTCCTCTTCAGACTTAACAATAACACTCTCGAGGAACCATCCATTACCTGTTTAAATTGACAATGGAGATCATTTTGATTCTTTAGTATAAAATGCACTTACATTGTGATTTTATTCAGACACCTTCCAAATGTCCAAATTTGGGCACAAAACTACACACATCCAAATTATACCAGAAGAGAAATGAAAGCGTGAGTATTCAGAGCAGTAGAGGCAGAGGAAAAGAGAAGGTTTCCTATCAGGGACACAAACTCTCTAAATTTTTTTGAAAGTATTTAAAGGCCAAGAGCCAAAATAAATAAATTCACATAAATTTATTTCAGTGCATTATTTACAGAAGATTGATATATTTAAAATTTTTTAACATTTATTCATTTTTTGAGAGAGAGAGAGAGAGAGAGAGAAACAGTGTGAGTGGGGGAACTACACAGAGAGAGGGAGACACAGAATCCAAAGCAGGCTCCAGGCTCTGAGCTGTCAGCAGCCTAATGCGGGGCTCAAACCCACTAACTGTGATATCATGATCTGAGCCTAAGTTGGCCACTTAACCAACTGAGCCACCCAGACACTCCTAAAAAATTGATATATTTAAATCATGATGTAAAGTCATAATAATTATTGCTTTAGTGGTGAAAATCTAGAAATTAATATGGATTACTGCATTTGTCAATGCAATTTAGTAAAAAGAAAAGAGAAAGAAAGAAAGAAAGAAAGGAAAGAAAGAGAAGAAAGAAAGGAAGAAAGGAAGAAAGAAAGAAAGAAAGAAAGAAAGAAAGAAAGAAAGAAAGAAAGGAAGAAAGAAAGAAAAGAAGGAAGGGAGGGAAAGGAATGAAAAGTAGGAAGTGTTGGAAAAGAAACACAACTGTCATTATTCATGTATAATGTGACTTTCTAAATTAAGAACCCCAAGAAGCTGCAAAAGATAGTGAGAGATGAAAAAAAAAGTTACAAAATAAATATGTAAAAGTCCATTACATTTCTATTGACCAGAAGTGAAGAGCTAAGAAACATAATTCAACGTAACTTACAATGTTGCATTGCTATAAAAATTTAAGAATGTAGGGATAGATCTAAAAACAGCTGTGGTGTAATTTATAGAAATATTATCTGAATTTCAAGAATAACAGCCAAGAAGACATAAATAAAGAGCGATTCCATATTTGTGAGAGTGCAGAAATTATAGAGATGTCAGTTTCTCTCAAGTTAATCTAAAAATATGAATATAATTAAATCAAATTAACCATAGAGTTTTACAAGAAAATTGACAAGAGAATGATATAATATGTATGGATGTTTGAAGTCCGAGGCACTCCTGAATTAGGGTAAGGTAAGTGATTCATCCTTCCAATTACCAACATTTATTATAAATCTATGCTAATTAAGACAATAGAGAATTGGTGATGGCATAGATAAGGTGACTGATGGAATGGGAGAAAGCTCTCAAGATTGACCTACGCATCTACACAAAGTCCTTGCAGGAAGTCTGTGCTTTGCTCTTGGTGCAGAAGTGTACCGCTCGCTGGGAACACCATCTTCATCAATGAAGAAAATGATGCCTGCTCACTTGTTAAACAATTTTGCCAACACATCAAAAACCCCCTTACAGTTGGTTGTAAGTGGATAGAAAAATGAAAAAAAAATCAACCCTAATATTTAGTACACTGCATGGAAACATTAGAAACAGGGAATTAAAAAGTATATTTCTTTGTTATAAAACTAAAAAAAAAAAAACCCACCTTATCAAGAGTAGTCTGTGGTGCTTGCCTTCTTTCTCTCATCCTATAACTTGCAGTAAAGAGCTCACGTCTTTTCTACGTCCTGGAAAATTGTCTAACTCCTAGGTTTCCATCAGCTTCCCATGTTTTACTCTCTGTGCCTCCAAGGTCATAAAATATCTCCGAGTGTTCCTTTAGTGGAAAGTTTTTTACCAACGTCACCTCCTCTGAGACATGTTCAACCTTTTTGTCACCGTGATTCAAGGTCATAAATTCCATAGGCTGCTTATCTAACGTCTCAGATGGTGAGGGTGCCAATATTCCCTCAGCCAGACGTTTCTCCTTGCACTCCATGTATGTTTGTTTTGAACTTCCTTCCCAGCATTACCACTTTTATTGTTTTGATGTGCTTGTATCTTTGAACTGTACATTTTTACAAAATGTCAGATGGGTATATCTCTGGGAGGCAAGAAGTCAATACAACTACAAGCTTTGCTGTCTGTGCATGAATTGTGTGACAGACTGAAAGACATGAAATGATTGGTCACGGATGAAGATGTGCACCTGTTACGCGCACAGTGATTTGTGGACTGAAGAGCGGGCAGGGATGGTGTAGTTCATGCACTCACAGTTTGTACACCACGGCAACTGAAATGTGAACTCTGTTGTTGAGGGACTTGTGTTAGTTAAATCATTGTCACTGAGGGATGCCCGGGTGGCTCAGTCGGTGAAGCGTCCAACTTCGGCTCAGGTCTTGATCTCACAATCCGTGAGTTCGAGCCCAGCGTCGGGCTGTGTGCTGACAGATACTGTGTCTCCTCTTCTCTCTGCCCCTCCCCCCCAGGAGTAAATACACATTAAAAATAAATAAATAAATAATTGTCACTGAAATGTGTGCATACAGAAACCGTGCAAGGCAAAAACTGCCTATATCTGAAAGGTGGCTTTGTAGAACACACGGGAAAAGGTAGAATGGATGATAAATCATCACGGCACAACCGGTTATCCACGTGGGAAAAAGCGAAGTGAATCATATCCTTACATTACACACAGAAACCAACCACAGGTGGGTTAAAGATCTAAATCTTAAAAACAAGACTTTATATTCTTATGTGTGTATA
Source organism: Mungos mungo (assembly GCA_004023785.1). Lineage (NCBI taxonomy): Eukaryota > Metazoa > Chordata > Mammalia > Carnivora > Herpestidae > Mungos > Mungos mungo. The sequence continues at coordinate 36,442 of PISW01010998.1, forward strand.
TTTACATAAATACACACATACATATGAATATCTATTTATCAATTATCGATCTCTCTATCTATCTATAGAATACCCCAAGGGTAGAGAAGCCTTTCTTAAGATATAAAATCTGATCATTAGAAAAAAAATACCATATTGTTAAATTAAGAGACATTAAAATTAGAAATTTCAGTTTATCAAAATACACCACACACTGCACAAGATACTTCTGTAGTAACTTGAATTGCCGGCCCCTTCGCGCACGGCAACGCGAGGACCACATTTCCCAGAGGGCTTTGCCGCTGGAGCTAACCATACAGCCAATTTCTCGGTAACAGGGTGTGACCAGAAGTAGTGTGGGCAGCTCCCACCTCACCTGCTTGGAAGACACTGTTGTCAGGGATTTTCTGTCTTCTCTGCGTGCTGTGACCGGCTCTGACCACGCAGAGGAAGAGATCGGTGGTGGTGTTATAACAAAGGGCAAGGACGCTGGGTCACTGGCTAGAGCGGACCCAGCATAGCTGCTCACTTCGGAACTGCTGCTGTAGTGTGGAAAAAGCTTCTAACTTCTTAAAAAACCCTTTTTGAGCAGCTTTAAAATTTTTTAATGTTTTTATTTATTTTTAAGAGAGAGAGAGAGAGAGAGCATAAGTGGGGAGGGGCAAAGAGAGGGAGACACAGAATCGGAAGCAGTCTCCAGGCTCTGAGCTAGCTGTCAGGACAGAGCCAGACGTGGGCCTCGAACACACGAACCGCGAGATCGTGACCTAAGCCGAAGTCGGAGTCTCAGCCGACTGAGCCACCCACGTGTCTCCTGAGCATCTTTTAAATTAGACACCCTTTACCTTTACCATAAATATTATGGATAAGTACATGTATTTCTACAGAAGAGGAAATTCAATACAGGAAGGAAGGAAGGATGAAACGGAGGGAGAGAAGAGAAGGGAAGAGAGTAAAGAAAGAGGGAGGGAGGAAAGAAGAAAAGACAGAAAGAAGGAAGGAAAGAAGGAAGAGAGAGATTGAGAGAGAGGGGGGAGAGAGGGAGGGAGGGAAGAAGGAGAGAAGGGAAGCAGGGTGAAAGACGGAGGAAGGGAGGGAAGGAGGAAGGAAGCAAGCTAACTCACACGCCATAAGAATCAGGGAAATGCAGATTAAGAGCACAGGGAGATAACTTATCACACGCCGTACATTATTACTGTACAGATTCAGCGTGCCAGGTGTCTGTGAGACTCTGACGCAAAAGAAATTCTTACACACTGGAGGTAAAATGTAGTAAAATCACTTTTGAAAACGCGGTCTATGTTAAACTCTGAATATAATCATAGTTTTTGACCCAGCAACGAACTACGAACTTCCCCTGGGTTTGCCCTGGAGCAGGGCTTCTCGGCCTCTGCGGTACTGAGATGCCGGGCCTGACAGTTCTGTGCTGTGGGGCCGTCCTGGGCATCATAGGATGCTGAGTGGCATCCCAGGCCTCTAAGCACCAGGTCCTGGTAGCACCTCCTTCCCAGTGTGACAGCCAAACACACTCTCCCGAAATTGCCACACGTCCCTTGGGGAGGCACAGTCACCCCCATCCGGGAGCCACCACCCTGGACGAACTCGTGCCTCTGCACACTGGGCGACATGCACGAGAATGCTCCTTTCAGTCTGTGCCAGCCAGACTGGAAACTACACAGTCATTAACAAGAGACGAACACATTCATTATGTGGAATCATTCAATAGAATATTGTCATGAAACAATGATCTACAGCACCACACGAGGAAGCGAATGAAACTTAGAAACACAATCTTGAGTGAAAACAAAAATCAAATCACGTAAGACTTCACACAGCACGTTACAATGTACACAAAGCGCAAAAACCATCAAAAGTATTTTCAAGGATGCCTATCTAGTTAATACAGCCTTCTTTGTTTAAAAGCAAGGAGGAATGTATCAAGAAATGATAAACAAAAAAATCTCAGGACGTCTACTCTGCGGGAGAAGGATGGATGTGGTGCTATCAGTGTCCGTAATGCTCTAGGATTAACTTGCATGGTGGGTCAGCAGACTTCACACGATACAAATTTTGCAAAGAAAAGAAAGGAAAACATAGCCTAGATACCCTCTCTTGGCATTTTTTTCTTTTAGTGAAAAGAGTGTGCAGAACATGGGAAAGATAGTTTAAATAATTTAAAAAGAATGTTAGAGGAATTTCAGCAGATCTCATTTTATTGTGCTTTGGTTTATTGCACTTTGCACATACTGCAGTTTTTACAAATTGAAGGTTTCTAGCAACCTGCACGGCATGCGTCTGTCTGCACCGTTTTCCCAGCAGCATTTGCTCGCTTCATGTCTTTGTGTCACGTTTTGGTAATGCGCACAATACTTCAACCTTTTTCATTATTATCACATTCGGTATGATGACCTGTGGTCAGCAGCCACTACTCAGTGAAAATTCAAATGATGGTTAGCACTTTTTTAGCACTATTTTTTAATTAAGGTACATGCATTGTTTCCGTAGACATAATGCTATATATAGCAGACTTAATAAACTACAGTGCAGTTTAGACTGAACTTTTCTATGCACTGGTCAGCCAAAAAATCCATTTGACTCACTGTCTTGCAGTATTTGCTTTATTGCAGGGTTCTGGAACAGAACCTACGGTATCTGGGAGGCACGCCTGCCCTTTCAATCTCCCTGCATGCAGTTTCCAGTAGTCTAATCCCATCAGCCGGAGAAAACCAGCACGATTTCCGAGTAGCACCAAAACACAGCTCTCCCCCTCAGCCTACACATTCTCGTCTCTGCTTGGAAGGACTTCATGTGCTTCTGAACTCTGCTAAGTACTCTGGCCACATGTTCCATAGCACTCCGAGGGGCACTCCCAGACTATGATTTGTATTTTATTTCACTTGTTTATTTCAATGTGTCTGCCCCCACTGGGCCCTGCCTGGAAGGGTAGCAACCCCCTGCATCTTCTTCACGTTTGCCTGGCACATAGCAGCCCCTCAGCAAAGAAGTCTTACATCAGAAGGCAGTGCTTGTAGGGACGCCTGGGTGGCTCAGTCGGTTAAGCATCGTTTTCAGCTCTGGTCACGATCTCACAGTTTATGAGTTCGAGCCCCGCTTTGGGCTCTGTGCTGACAGCTTGGAGGCTGGAGCCTACTTTAGATTCTGTATCTCCCCCTCTCTCTCTGCCCCTCCCCTACTCATGCTCTGTCTCTCTCCCAAAAAACAAATAAACATTAAGAAAAAGAAAGCAGTCCTTATTAGTGACTGCTTTGAGGATCACAAGAATCAGAATCTCCTAAACCGCTTATTAAATATAAATATAAATATTTACATTAAATAAATCATATATTTATTTAATATACATTATATATTTATATTATAAAAATATATATCTATATTTTAAAAGCATATTCCTGGTAACTCAATACTTACTGGATCAGAATCTCTGGGGTGGGCGCCGGAGTCTGATTTGTTTGTTTTTAAGATACTCAGATAACCTAAATATTCTGAAGTTTTATAAAATTTGCTAAAAAGGAAGGGCTTTCCTGAGGCTTTCTATTCTTCTATTTGAGATTAGATATCTACAGTTATAACTGTGTTTAAGTTAAAAGACTAACGTGGTAAGTAGCTTCTCTTTGTAAAAATGGGAAGGGGAGGAAGAAAAAGGCCTTTAGGATTTAGCAGAAGTCGGTCCCAGACCTGCATGGGTTTTGTTGCTGGATGCTTCACGGGAAAAACTGCTGCTGTTTGGAAATGTGTTGTGTCCTCTGTCCAAAGCATTTTCTATGTGAGTAATTTAGCTCCTTCAACACATTTAAAATCTCGATGTTTCTTTCGTTTTTCCTTCTGTTGTATCTATTCTTTGGATGCCAGGCCAACCAGCCTTGGTAATGACCTGGCAGCCTGCACATGGCCCGCTGAGCCCTTGATGGGAGTCCCTGACTCTGCTTCCTCTCCCGCGCAGCAGGGCCTCGGATCGCCGCTGTGACCTCTGCGTCAGTCCCTCAACATTGGCCCTTTCAGTATTGGGGCTTCCTTCCCTCATCTCCAAGGGGAGTCTCAAAACAGTTTTCAGACATGAGAGGCTGGAGCAGCTAGCGGTTTCTGCTAACAGCTCAGTTCTGGTCCACGCCCCAGCCTCCAGCCTCTCCTCTCCTTAGCTGTCCTGCGAATCCTCGACCTGGGCGCAGTGGAGTTGCCATGAAGTTAGGATGGTGCCAGTTTCCATCCACCATGAAAATAATGCAGAAGCCACACCCCTCTGCCGCGACACCATGTGGAGAAGGCGGCATATTGCGTCTTTCTGTTTAATTTCTTATTTCTGCTTCTTTCTAATAATTTCCTCGTTTGATCCTCAACTCATTTTACCATGTGTCCATTTCCTTTCTATACAAGCTACCTTCTCTTTTCTCCTTCCTTTCTCTTTGGTTTGCATCCAGAATAAACATGCTTCTTTCCTGCAAAGGCCTTTTAAAGCTCTCCTCATTCCTTTCCAAGGGTTTTACTCAGAATCGTTTCACTGATGTAAGTTCATTCATTCAATAAATGGTCCGTAATTAAACTTCCATACTATTATGCCCTATATTAGTAAAGAGAGTAAAGATGACTAAAATACAATGCCAGACTTCAAAAAACTCAAAATCAAGCAGAAGGTAAAAAAGTAGTATAGAAACAAATGTAATTAATGGTTTAGGTGCTATGATAGAAGTTAAGATACGCAGCGTTATTCTAGCAGCATGTTCTAGAGAAAACCACGGAAGTTTGAGTTGAATGGCTCTTCCAGAGACGGTGATACTAATGAAGTAGAACTGACAGAGATGTGGAGGGGGTAGAAGGGATGGAGAAAAAGGAGGAATCAAAAATGATTCTCAAGTTGCTGGTTTGCCAAAGAGTGTGCAACAGAGAACCCAGGAGAAACACGTCTGTGGGAAACGTGGCAGACACGGTTTTGAACACTGCCGAGTAGGTCTGTCAGTTTTATGTGCGGGCATACGCACACTCAATAAAGCCTTTGTCTTTCCTTCAGAGTAATATAGCAGTGAGCTTTTTAAGGCATAGAATAAGCCTAACCTGACAAAGCCTCATTTAACCATAATTTTTTAAAAGCAAATTATTTTCTCATTTCAATTTTACATTTGCCTTTTTCTTTTACCTGCCTTTTACGCTACCTTTAATAAATTTTCAAAACAAACTTCTTACCAAGAAAACAAATCTTACCTGGACCTGTCCCATCGTGACTGATCAGAACTTTCTTCAGTTTTCCAAGAGACACAGCTTCAATGGAAAAAATATCAACCTGCACAATAATGAAAATATACTGAATGGCCATCACGAGGTTTTCTTTCTCTAGGAAAATAATAGCATTATTAGTACGATGTTAGTTCATTACTATACTGCTGTGTATTGCTATATTATTTTACTACTACTACTATAAAAAATCACCACTTACTTTTTTATAGGTAAAGTCCCACACTAAACCTTGTGAGACACAGACAAGCAGGTAATATAATTTTTGCCCTCCTCAATAACACGGTCTCAATAAGCCTGATAAAGATTTTGTAAATGTGTCATAACATTTAAGTCTACCATTAGCAGTGATAATAATTGTTCATATTGTCTTCACTATACACACACTCTTCAGATTTTCATACATTTAATCCTCAGAACAACCCGGGAAGTAAGTACTACTCACTGTCTTATTTTACAGTCAAAGAGAAAGAGACATAGAGAGTTCAATTACTTGCCCAGGGTCAATGTCTAGTGAGGGACGAAGGCAGGACTCAGCCCCAGGCAGTCTGCCTCCAGACTGTACTCCCTCCCCCACTGGGGTTTGCCTCCCAGTAGCTTTTGCTTCTAAACAAGCTATGCATCCCAATACCTACGTGTGCATACACATACAAATGAAGTTTTAAAATAAACTATGAACTACTTACAAAGCATACACATTAAAAACCACCACACACTTGGGGCGCCTGGGTGGCCCAGTCAGAGAAGCGTCTGAGTCTTGGTTTCAGCTCAGGTCATGATCTCACGGTTTGTGGGTTCAAGCCCCGCATCAGACTCTGTGCTGACAGTGTGGAGCCTGCTTGGGATTCTTACTCACCCTCTCTCTCTGCCCCTCCTCCACTCTCTCTCTCTCTCTCTCCCAAAAATAAATAAACTTAAAAAAACACAAATACAACACACTCAACACACACATCCCATGCAAATAATAGATCATTAACAGCACCCCCAAGACATCCCTCGGTGGCCTGTCACAACACAATCTCCCCCAGTGGTAACCACTACCCTGACTTTCAATTCTTTTTGCCAGGTCCAGAACCATACACAGAATCTTCCAGTATGTTCTCCTTCTGCCTGGCCTGTTTCACCCAAACTTTGAGGAATACATCCACGTTGCTTTGTTTAACAGCAGTTTATGCCTTTTTTCATTACTGGATATTATTCCATATTATTTACCTGTTCTGCTACTTATGGATAATCGTTGTTTGTGGGTTTGGGGTATTACAAATAACCTCAGAACATTCTTGTGGACAGATTCGTGTGTATATACGTGTCCCTTTCTGTCGGGGAACTGCTGGGTTACAGAGCACTTGTAGATGGTCTACTTTCCCAGAATGCTTATAGTGTGTAGGAGAGGTCAAGGTGCTCCACGGACTACTCCTGCTTGGTATTATCATTCTGTTTAGGTTTGAGCCATCTGATCATGCACCGTGACACTCCATTAAGGTTTTCATTGTATTTTCCTGATGACTCCTAAAGTTGGGCACAGTTTTCATTTTATTGACTGTTTAGAAATCCTTTTTTTAGAAAGGATATATTCATGCATCATGCCTGTGTTCTAAATTGGGCTGTTTTCTTGTTGATCTGTTGGTGTTCTGTATACAGTTTGGAAACAAGTCCTTTGCCAGGATATATTTTACAATATCTTTTTTCCCACTTGGTGACTTGCCATTTTACTCTCTTGATTGTGCCGTAAGAAAAAGAAGTCTTCATTAAAATGGGGTAAATTGATCTTTTTTCCTGTATGCTTAGTGCTTTCTCTGTTTGTCTTTGAAATCTTAGTCTATATGCCTACACTCATGTTCATAGCATTATTATTCACAATGCCGATAGAGCCAAAAGGTGGAAGCAATCCAATTCATATTAATGAATGGATAAACAAATGAATGGGTAAATGAATGAATGGTGTATATACACACAATGGAATATTATTCAACCTTAAAAGAAAAAAAAGGGAAATTGTGACATCAGCCACAACACAGGTCAACCTTGAAGACATTGTGCTAAGTGAAATAAGCCAGCCACAAAAAGACAGATCCTCTGTGATTCTACTTAGTTGACGTACATAAAGGAATCACATTCATATAGACAGAAAGTAGAATGGTGATTGCCATAACCTGGGTAGGGGGGAAGAGAGAGGAATGGGATCGATCGCTTCCTGGGTATAGTTTGGGTCCTCCAAAAGGAAAAGAGCTCTGGAGGTGGACGGTAGTGATGGTTGCACCACAACGTGAACAGATGTACACAATGCCACTTCAAAACTGGCTAAGTTGTGGTGGGCACCTGGATGGCTCAGTCGGTTAAGTGACCAACTCTTGATTTCCGCTCAGGTCACACATGATCTCACGGTTGTGAGATCAAGGACTATGTGGAGCCTGCTTCAGATTTTCTTGCTCTCCCCTTGCCCCTCCCCAGCTCATCTGCATGCACTGTCTCCCTCGCCTCCCTCCCCCCAAATTGTTAAAGTGGTAAATTTCATATTATGTCTATTTTACCACCATTAAGTTTTTTTTATTTTTTTAATAGTTTATTGTCAAATTAGTTTCCATATAACACCGAGTGCTTCTCCCCACAAGTGCCCCCCACCATGACCATCACCCCCTCCTCCTCTCCCCCTCCCCCTTCAGTCCATGGTTCATTTTCAGTATTCAGTAGTCTCCCTTGA
>PISW01010999.1:0-44517 GCA_004023785.1 Mungos mungo
AAAAATAGAGCTATGATTTTAGTTCTTACTTAAAGTCTGTACTCATGAAGCAAAATACAGAATTCTCACCCATATCAATCAGTTCAAAGAAGAATCAGATTCCTTGGATTTATGGTGACAACATAAATATTCTATCATCTATCCAGTGTCTATGTGTTTCTCTTCTTGAAATTCCCAGCATGGATGAAATATTGCATTCTGTCAGAAGAAATAACACCCAAATAGCATTATATTTTAAGTGAAATGGAAAAAGTTCATGACTGGTTTACAAAGTTTATTAGGCCATGATATTAATAAGACCAAGGTTTAGGGTTGATATTATGAGCTTTTTAGTTATCCTGCAGTAATTTATTTCCTACTTGTCTCTGATATCAATTTCCAGTTGACTTTTACTGTGTGTACAAAAAGGAGCTTAGCCAAAACCAGTGGAAGTTGTCACCAATATTAGAAAAATGACTCAGAGCTCATGGCCTAGGAATGGCAGATGAGGAATGCCAGTGTCACTTAAAAAATGTGAGAAATTATTAAATTAAAAAGAACCTAACAAGGGTTAGAAATTGGAAGCCTGTTGGCAAAATACCTGCAACAATATTATTTTGTTTGACCCCTACAGTATTTTAAAATACCTGAATCATTTACCGGTGTTTAAAAATTGGAAGGGGCACCTGGGTGGCTGTTGGTTATGTGTCCACCTCTTGATTTTGACTCATGTCATGATCTCCTGGTGATGGAATTGAGCCCCGCTTCAGACTCACACTGAGCAGAGAGCCTGCTTGAGATTTTCTTGCTCACTCTGCCTCTGCTCCTCCCCACTTGAGTGCTGGCAGGTGCGCACGTGCTCGCTCGCGCTCTCTCTCTCTCAAAATAAATAAACATTGAAAGATGTCACACAAAAATTTGGGGTGTGCCTTATGTCTAGATTTGTGCTTAGCAATGGTGAGCTGAGTCTGAGCTATAGCTGCTCCTTTGGACGGAGCATATGCTTCCTAGTTCACCACAGTCTCCACCATGCCCTGTTGTCTTGTGCTCCGCTCTCATTGGCCACATATGTCACCTACCCAAACCTGAGAAGGCACTTGAGCTTGCAACCTCTTACAGTTCTTATACGCACGAGATACATAGTTGTGGGATCTTGGCAGTTGATCCTTGGAGCAAAAAAATAGATCCAGTCTTCAGTAGATGTCAAAATTTACTAACAAAAGTTAGTAAAGTGAAAGTTCCTATGCCTTCAAGAGAAGACTTGAGAACTTGTACCACTTGCTCAGATATCTGCATGGGATTGTGTGTCCTAAGGACCTCCGTTGACGTGTAAGGCGGCTGTGTGGCACATGGACTACACTCTGGTGGGGGAAAATGAAGGAAAGGGAATGCATACCTAGCTTCCACTACCCATCCTCTTTCCCTTAAAGTCTGCCAGGATTACCCTTTCTAGAACTGACACAAACTACTTTCTAATTCTAGGGTTCATGTGTTTCTCGTTAGAAATTTACTATTGCCTAAGTAGATGGTTTATAAAGCAGTCTGTGGACCAAAGACGAACTGGCTTAGACACATGCAGGCAATCCCCAGAGCTTCTCATGCACCCAGCATCTTCCCTGAACATCCAGACAGTCCCTGTGGATCCACTGATCCACTTCCTGTACAGAGTCCTGGTAATTCTGCAAAACAGATGCCCCTTTTTCTCCCTTCTCAAGATGCTTCCTGTTTGTATTTATTATCTGTTTTATTCGGTTTGCTAATTCTACATGTAATTATTTATTTGCCAAAAAGAATTGTCTTGTCTAGTCAAATAGACTTCCAAAAGTTGTCCCCAGGCCAGTGATCTGCCAGTTACAGAAGACAAACCATTCAGACTATAAACAAGCTTCTTCCTTCCTGGATGTGAGGGCATTGGCTTGCGGTTGAGATACAGCATCGAAGGAGGGCATACCACTTAGCTCTAAATCTCTCAAATGTTTCAGACCCTGATGGCTGAATCCAAATATGTTCCATGTTAGTTCTGACGGGTAGTCCACAAGTTAAAGATGCCTTTTCCCTCCACGAGGCAGAATTCAGCACTGCCCAGCCAGAAAGTAAATTCACTAGGAAACATGCTCAGAATTCTGTTGGCTTGGCTCAAGCTTATGCAAATGTTATCTTTGTGTAGAGCTGGTACAAACTGAAACTTTTCTGTGAGGACTTCCATGATGGTAGGAAAACATTTCAGAGGATTAAAGCCTGCGCTTCCCCTCTGTATGCTAGTTCTGATGATAAACATTCTCTCCAGACTTGAGACTCTGGCTGCACAGACTGAAAATTAAAGACCACTGATATCGTTAGATGGGCTATTCCTGGTAGGCTCTGTGTGGCAGATCAGACAGAATTTTATTCCCATCCCTATGCAATTTGACCAATGAGTTTTGTCTTTTTTTTTATTTTTTAAACACAGCTCTGTCATTTCAACAGCACTGTAGACAGTATAATGGAGTGGCAGAGAGGTTCCTTGGAGCCAGTCTGTCTGAAGCTGTCCTGGCTAGATGACCTTGGGCAAAACATTTATCTTCTCTATGCCTCAGTTGCCTGGTGCAAAATGAGTGTTATGATCCTATAACCACCTATGGGGTTGTTGTGAGGATTCAATGAGATAATATATGAAACAAGACTTACTATAATGATTGGCATGTGGTGAGCACTGATTTAAATGTTGTTGTCTTATTTCTCTGGAAAGTGTAGTGTGCTAGGTTTTTGGAGCATTCTGGGACTTTCACAAGGTCATTCATTGCATTGGAAAGGTTATCTGTTTATTCAAGCATCTGCGGTTCCTCACGTCAGCTCAGTATCAGAGAGGACATTTTAGCTAGACATTAGTTGATTCTATTTAAACTCCTTGTTCACTGGTAATGGGTCTCCATGCTCTGGCAACAGTAACACTTCTTTCTTCAGCAACTATTGTTGCAGACCCTCAGATTAATAGAGCTGTAAGCAAAAGGGAAGCAGAAATGGGACTAATCTGGAGCTTGCCTTCAAAGGGAGATCACCAGCTAAATGCTGGAAGGCTTCCGGCACTTTGACTGGCTGTCAATGGGTATAAAGTCAAGTTGTCATATACGAAACAACCGCACTAATGTAATGCTGTGGGATGATGTACCCAGCGCTCTGGTGGGCAAGGTCTCCATTCTCCCTTTCAATCTCAGCATTAATGCAGTGGTCCAACCAGAGACCCTCAGGGTAATGGCAGAGTTACCCAATCTGTAGGCGCACCAAGTGCTGCCTGAGGCTAAAAAATGTTATTGTGTACAGATAGATGTGACCATTTTTCGAATGTAGATGCTTTACTGAGGGCATTGGTCACATCTTATAACTGTGACTCTTCCCCATCGACAGATTCTTACAAGTTAGGGCACACCTCAAATCTGCCTACCCTAAGTAAGTCTTTTTATCCCAGATTTTAGAAACCACTCTCCCTGACCTAACTTCAAAATCTATCAGGGGCCCAGAGAGTAATGTATGAAAATACAAAAGTCAATGGAGTTTCACAAGAATTAAATAACCATATTCTATAGGGAGCTTTTGTAAAGAATATAGGCAAGTATCTGCTATTAGATTTTTCAACCAGATCATGAAATACTCGAGGTTTGTCAAACTGAAGATCTGTTGCTTTTCAACAATCCTGGTAAGTCCTCTTCCTATCTCTCTGAATTTTAAATGTTAGAGGGAACACAGGTGACAGCCATAGTCTATCTTCTGTTTGTCCTAAGCAGTAGATTATGAAGAAGGATAACTTCATTGGTACCACAGTAGCCCACCTTATCATGGTTTCCATGCCCCCACTTTCTGGGACCCGTGCTCAGCCGCCCTCTGGAAGCAGGCCAGCCTCCCGACATATTGTCAGAAGGTCCCCAGTGATCTAACGTTGCACCACAATGCTTACGCCATTCACTTCACTTCATGTCATCATGCAGGCATTTTACCATCCCACATCACCACAAGAAGGGTGAATACTGGGGGCACCTGGGTGGCTCAGTCGGTTAGGCGTCCAGCTTCGGCTCAGGTCATGATCTCATGGTTCATTAGTTCAAGCCCCGCAGCAGGCTCTGTGTTGACAGCTAGCTCAGAGCCTGGAGCCTGTTTCTGATTCTGTATCTCCCTCTCTCTCTCTGCCCCTCCCCTGCTCACACTGTCTCTCTCTGTCTCTCAAAAAATAAAAAAATAAATAAAAAAAAAAGAAGGGTGAATACTGGACAATAAGATATTTTGAGAGCGGCTTCATTTACATAGCTTTTATTACATCATATTATTATAATCTTATTTTATTGTTAGTTGTTCCTCTCTTACAGTGCTTAATTTATAGATTAAATTTTATTATAGGTATGTATGTATTTGAAAAAGACAGTATATATAAGGTTCAGACCCTCTGCAGTTTTCACCAGGGGTCTTGGAACATCCCCCCGTGAAGAGGGGGGACCACTGTGTACTGTCAGTTAGTCCCCTCTCTCTCTCCCTCATAAGAGGCTATTCACATTTAGCTTTCAGCTAATACTTCTAGGCTTGTGCATATTATCACTTAGCTCTCACCCAATGTAAGTTTATGGACATTTAGATATACTTTTGAAAATCTACACAGTCAATTTTAAGACATTATTTTTAGGCTTTCTTTAGAGCAGTCTTAGGTTCCCGGTAAAAGTGAGAAAGAGGTAGAGATTTCCCATATAGTCCCCGCCCCCACACATACATAGTTCCGCCCTTTATCAGGATCGCTCACTGGAACGGTACATTATTTCACAGGGATGCACCTGTACCAACACATCCTGATCACCCACCATCCACAGCACTGTTTTTCACAGAGGATATTTAGCACAGAACATGTCCATGTTACCAAAGAGTTAGTCATCTACAAATGCCAATGGAATATCAAATTCTAGAACTAACCAATAGTTCATATTGTGAAGAAATATATTTCACTTATTTTTATGTGTACTTATTGATTCAGGAAAAATAAAATTGTGTATATACGAGCGTGTGTGTGCGTGTGCGTGTGTGTGTTATGTGTGTGTTTTCAGAGAATTTTATTTTTGGAATTCTTATTTTTGCTTCTGTGTTATGCCACTCCACATGGACAGAGTTGGATCTTCTCTCTGAGCCTGGCAAGTGTCTTTATTTGTGCTTTGCCATGTACTTGAATTTCAAGTAGAGAAGAGATAGTGAGAGAAATTCTAGTAATGTGTGCTAGCATCACTCAGGAGATTGGTCAGACCGAACACAATTTTTAGCTTCAGTTTAATCATAAAATTAACAGCATTGCCCTCTCCTGTCTGTGTCCATGTGAATGTATTGTTTCTTTATCTAATGGCCCATATTAAAAGTCATGTTTGATGACCAGTGGGCTCCTAACCAAGGTGTGCATTTTCTTAGGACCAATATTAGCTGGTAATTCCTCACAGAACCGATTGTTTAACTTTGAGTTTCACTTTCTCCCTAAATAAAACTAACAACTTCATGTAAATAGACAGTGGTGTGATAAATTCTAGGAAAATCTATGAATTAATAAAGCTAAAACAATTAAGGGAGTCCTGCCCATGTTGACCCACAATGCTCTGTACAGAAGGCTTGATGGTTTGGGGATCTGGGTTTGAACCGGTTAGAACATCCTTTCAGTGAGAATCAATCTCTTCACCTAAAGAAAGGCATTCGGGCTAAGGACTCTGAAAGTCTACACCATAGGATGTCCAAAATATGCATAACAGTATAAAACCTGATCCTGTGCTTCAGTGAACATATGGGTATATTGCTCTATGAAGAATATATTGACCTTGGCAAACTCAAGTCAATAAAATTTGATGTTTGCCTTTAAGAAAATCAATATCCACTTTTTTATCTCCACATAAAATAATGCTTTCAAAGAGCCAAAGCTAGTGATGGAAATGAGTTTACCTCTCATCCTAATAAATGCATTATATACAGCCTAATGTTATTATAGATCATCATTTATTATGGTTGCGCATTCTTTGATTTAGAACAAGGGCATTATACTCTTAATTCATCATTCAGTTAACTTTTCTTCTGAAGAAAAAAGATTAAAAAAACATTTCTCATTCTTTTTGAGCCATTAGTACATGAAATAGTTCATTACATAAGAACACACAGAGCTTTTAAGCTATCAATGGAATCTTGTTTAGTCAGCTCCACAACATGTATTACCTTGTTGTACGGGCACAAAGTGATTCAAAGCAAAGTATCTTTTAATCCTCCGAGGAAAACAGTCGTATATTTCTCTGGCCTGCTTTCACTGTTAACGTTTCTTATTTCTTCTTGTTTTCCTTTGGATTTGGCTCTGACCATTAGATGGATTAAAAAAAAAAAAAAAAGAGAGAGAGACCCAGAAAGAGGTAAAGGCTTTCACATGCATGTTCTGCACAAGAATGATTCTAAACATAATTTTTCTCTAAAATGAAACACCGTGTTAACATTCAGAGAGTAGGATAGTTTGAACAGGCTTTTATGGAACGTTTTAAAAACATTCTTTTTAAAAACTTATCCATGTTTGAGGTCATAATATTTTTTGGAATCATTCTTCCCACAGTTAGAGTCAATCTAAGGATTTAATAATTTTGCAAATGTAATGGGCACAAAGAGGAATTAAGGAAGGGGGGTGTGCTTTCATGACCAAATGAAAGAATTTGTGACCCTAAAAGAACTATAATGGGGTTTCTGTGTCTCTCTACTATTTCTTCCATTTCTGGAACATGACTATACAGATCCTGACCCCATTCCATGACTTAGAGTTTTCTCTTCCAATAGGGTCCCCGGCACCTGGGTGTCTCAGTTGGTTGAGTGTCCAACTTCAGCTCAGGTCATGATCTCACAGTTGGTGAGTTCGAGCCCTGCCTTGGTCTTGCTGCTGTCGGTGCGGAGCCCACTTAGGATCTTCTGTCCCACTCTTTTTCTGCCCCTCCCCGACTTGCGGTGCTCTCTCTTTCTCTCAAACATTAAAAAAAAAAAAAAGAAAAAATACAGGGTTCTCATGGTCAATGACAAGAGCCCAGGACTGGACTAGATTCAAAACCTGACTTTGTCACCTACATGCTGTGGGACTCTGGGCAAGTCACTGTGGAAGCCTCGGTTTTCTCATTCTTTAAATGGTGTCGAAACCTATCTCACAAGACATGTGTGAGAATTCAAAGTCATTTATTGTCTGGAATGCATCTAGCAAAGTACCCTAACTCGATAAATATTCATTATCCTGTCCACACTTTCCTTCCTTATCTCCACATCCATGACCTTAAATTTAAAAGGAAAAGGAAAAACCACAGGGCAAGAGAATCACAGGGGCTTCTCACACACTCTCCTGAATATCCCATTCTGTCTTCTCTCAAGGACCTGTTGAGCTGGCCGTCCCTGCACTCCACCCCAAACTGCAAACCTCTGGTCTTCCTCAGAGAAGTATTTTCAAACCTAGAAACTAGGTTGGGTCTTTAGTTACGCACATCTTCTTCTTCTTGTTTATTAAGTTTATTTATTTGCTTATTTATCTGTTTATTTAGAAAGACGGAAAGCGTGCATGGGAGAGGGGCAGAGGCAGAGGGAGAGAGTGAATCCCAAGCAGGCTGTCCCAATCCCAATCTGTCAGCACAGAGCCCAACATGGGGCTTGATCTCATGAACCATGAACCTCAGCCAAAATCAAGAGTCGGACGCTTAACTGACTGAGCTACCCAGGGCCCCCATACCTTATTCTTCTTTGTTGCAATTTGCACACTTGCGATTAATTCACTATGTATCATTAAATATTAATGCCAGGATTAAATTAAATCATAATGGTTGGCTTTCTGTGGCAGCTAAGAACATGGACTTTGGTGTCAGGCTGCCCATATACTAATTCCACCTCCTCCACTTACTACCTGCATGATCTTGGGCAAGCTCCTTAATATCTGTGCCTCAGTTTCCTAATCTGTAACACGAAGATAACAAAACCACCTGTTTTAAGCAGATAATGGAGAGAGAATTTAAAATCCTGCCTGAAAGTAGCAAAGTCCAAGTCTTAGTAGCAGTGATAGTAGTAAGAGTAGAAGCACTCAGTGCCAGTACTAGTACTAAGCATACTAATGCACTGAGTAGCAGCACCCCTTGCAGGACCAAAAGGCCCATCTCTTTTATTACCACTGTCCTCAGTGCTTAGGTTTGTGTCTGGCACATAGTAGGCAGTCGGATATGCTTGTTGACAGACTGATTGTTGGTTTTGCATCAATTGTGAATCCTTCTAAAATGTAATATAAACTATCTATCAGTCATATAATAACAGCATTTGCTAATAGTCTGGATTATAACCTACCAGTTATAGTGCTGTGGTCCATACTCCAACCTCAGCCAGACCTTAGTTCAAGTTCTACACTTACATATTGTGTGACTTTGGGAAATTTACTTACCCTCCATAATCTTCTATTTCTTCACCTATAAATGAATATTTTCATTAGAATCAAATAAGATAATACATATGATGTGTTAGGCATGGTGCCTAGTGGGAGTCTCAGTCAGATGAATGCCCAAATCTTGATTTCAGCCCAGGTCATCATCCCAGGGTCAGGCTCTGCCCTGAGCATGGAGCCTGCTTGAGATTCTCTCTCTCTCTCTCTCTCTCTCTCTCTCTCTCTCTCTCTCTCTCTCGTCCTGTCTCTTTTTCTCCCTCTGCCCCTCTTCCCTGCTTGTAATATCTCCCTCTCTAAAGAAAATAAAATAAAATAAGACAAATGAAATAAAGGGGCGCCTGGGTGGCTCAGTTGATTAAGCATCCAACTTCGGCTCAGGTCATGATCTCACAGTTCATGGGTTTGAGCCCTGCATCAGGCTCTGCGCTGACTGCTAGCTCAGAGCCTGGAGCCTGCTTCGAATTCTGTGTCTCCCTCTCTCTCTGACCCTACCTTGTTCCCACTGTCTCTCTCTGTCTCTCAAAAATAAATAAAGAACATTAAAAAAATAAAAATAAAAGATAAATGAAATAAAATAAAACTAAATTAAATTAAAATGAAATGTTATGCATACTGACCCACACACTGTAAGGCTCTTTCCATAATTAATTGTAATTCTGAGTAAGACCTCTAACCCATCCAGCTTTGTATTCTGTCCTTCACAAGGAATTCCAAAGGGTACTTTGTTCCTTGTTAGGAGTTATTTGTATTTTCACTTCGAAAAGCTTCTGAATCTGAGCAATCTGGTTATTTTAAAGGAAATTTCAGAGACTAACTGCATGGCAATGGAAAGGGGGAATGGTGAAGACATCTTCTATCAAATACTAGAAAGCCCTGAAATTTCTAGCCACATGGAGTTCTTGTAAGATGGGCTTTAATGTAGACTGAACTTCTAAAATTCCGCTAATAATGGAGTGCCTGGGTGGCTCAGTTGGCTAAAATTCCACTAACCATACATGGCCCTTGGAAAGGGACCCCAGTGTTGAATTGGGATCATGATCGTCTGTGCAGGTAAATAAATGGCTTTCCCTGGTGGAAGTCAATGTCAGTACAGCAGGTAAAGCGTAGTGGTCTTCTCATTGATTTTCTTTTTAAGATGAAATCTTTAGCTTTAAAAACGTTTTAGGAGAACACAAAAGTTACACACACTCTAGTTACAAAAAGAAAAAGAAAAATTCAAATTTATAGCAAACAAACATAGACAAAACAAAGCCATAAACATTCTAATTTAAGGTGGATAGCTGATACTAAGGGGACATAGGTCATAAAGTCCTGGTGACTGATCTGATTATTCATTTACCTGCTCTAGAGTGATATGGCTGAGATAATAAATAGGTGCTTTCATGGAATTTGAAATTGTTTTTCACATAAAGCATGTTTTTCGCAAGGCTGGATTTACCTAAATTCACTGACAGCTGGAAGCCAAATGTATTCCCATTAAGTTGTTTATATCACAAGGATTCCAGTAGATAAACTACATTTCATTTATTAATGTACAACGAATAGAAGAGACCCTGACTCCTACGTTTAACCAGATATGTTTCTCATCATTTCTAATGCCTGGAGTTTTATTGAGAAATTTGTATGTGTGTGTGTTTGTGATGTGAGATGATGGTTGATTTTCTTGGCAATGTATCATTATTTAAGGTTGTTTTCTGTTTGGTTTAACAAAATGGGGAGTGGATTACTATCTACATTGGCTCAGATATTGATAGTTCAGAAACTGACCGTCGCCACCCAAACTGACCGTCGCACCTTGCCAGGAACTCTCGATCTCCTGCTTCCTGCTTTGTTTCATGGAAAATAACAGGTGGGAATGCAGAGCTTCAGGAATAACAAGACAGGGGTTGGCTTTCTTGGTAGAGAAAATATAATACTAAGAGTAGAAAGATTTATTAGAAATGTGGACTTTCAAATCTGTCCTCCACCTACTGAACCAGGATCTGCATTTTTAGAATATTTCTGTGTACCTTAAGGCTGAGGAAACATAGCCCTGGCCTCCCATACTGCTGGCCAGCTCCAACCCCCAGGTGTTGTTTTTTGTTTTTGTTTTTGTTTTTGTTTTTGTTTTTGTTTTTGTTTTGGAATAACCGCATGACATTGCTGTACAGTTTATAGAACTGGAGCATAAGAAAGAGCCAAGGGTGTTGAGAAAATGATATTCTTGTATCACTCACTGCTGGGCAAATTTTCTAGGAAATGGTGATTTGGGGACTAGTGAAAGTGTAGATGTGGAGGACCTCAAGGGGGGAAGCAAATATTGCCTGAATGTAATCCGAGAAGCCAGACCCAGGCTGGGTAGTAATGGTCAATAACGTGTCTCAAAACCTACAATGGGTGCCAGGAGACACTGTGAGCCTCTCAAGGATGTTCTAAAAGTCATGATTCAGGGGTGAAGGGAGTTAGGGAACTGGAGAATCTCATTAGCAACAGGCCTGATGAAGAGCTTGATGAAGCTTAGGAAGGTCTTGCTTGTGGGTCTACTGTTTCTTGAGCTGATGACAGTCACAGCAGCTTTCTACCTGTGGTGGTTTTAAGGGTCCACCCGGATCCTCACAGTGTCCAAGTGTAGCCCTTCATCCATCGATAACTCAACTATCTGGCAAAGCCATTTTCCCAGATACACATCAGAAGATTAGTTTCATTCAATTTGACAGATGTTTATTGACTGTGTCAGGCGCCGTACCCATGACTCAATTATTTTTAATTAAAAAAAATTCAAATAACCAAAATAGGCAACAAAGATCATTACTGAAGCTAATGTAGCCTATTCTTCCATGTAGAAACAAGATAGGCTTAATGCTGAGTCCACTTTTATTTATCTGTTTTATTCCACTTTACACACAATTCCAGCAAGCCTGGTTATCTGGTTTCCAAGACCTCCGTAGAAGGAACGAATTGGAATGGATTGAAAGAAAGGGACAGGACAGTTAATGCTGTTGCCCCGGGAAAATGCAGTGATACAGCCAGAAGGGTAATAGATTGTCCATAAACAAAGAGACAGAGATCTGCAAATAGAAGGCAGATGAGCTCAGACAGCACAGCCATCTCAAGCCATTTTGTGTCGATACCAACATTTCTATATACCTCCCAACATCCAGGCCACGGCGTGTTACATCTATGCAATGGATCGTTAAATGGAGCTGAACCTTCACAAAAAGTTAAATCACATGCAGGATACTAGTTTAAAGAATGACAAAACTTATGTAACCTATTTTAGAAAGCTCTCCACAAAAAGAGGCTCCAGTAGAAAAACCTTGATGCTTGAAAGAGCAACCACAGCACTTAAGGGAATTTGCAAAGGTTCAAGCTATAACATTCTGGATATATGAGGCTTTAGCGTGTTTTTAAAGGGATAAAGGTTACTTGGCATAGCATCCACAAACTGAAATTAGGAACATCCTCCCTATTGGACTCTAATTTATACTATGTAGTATAGTATACCTTTTGCATGAATGAAGCTTTTGTACCAGATATGCACTTATGAACATTGCAGAGCATTTGCCCATGATGTATCTGAGAACTCAGAGATGCCAGCATACCCTTCCCATATTTCAATCCCCAGTTCCAGGTTCTTAAGAATTGCTTCAATTAAACTTAAGACAAAAGAACTATGACTCCTACACATTCCTCAGAGAATATGCAGAAATGGGGCTGAGTATAAAGTATCACAGAAATTGTATGTACAATTCATACATGACTTGTATGTTGATATAGTATATTTAATTCAAATATATATTTTATATTATATTATCCACACATATAGTGAGACAGAGAGAAATGAGAATATGCCAGGAAAAAGTTCATAAAAAATACACTCTAGGGGCGCATGGGTGACTCAGTCGGTTAAACCTCCGACTTCGGCTCAGGTCATGATCTCACGTTCATGGGTTCAAGCCCCATGTCGGGCTCTGTACTGACAGCTCAGAGCCTGGAGCCTGCTTCAGATTCTGTGTCTTCCTGTCTCTCTGCCCCTCCCCCTCTCATGTTCTGTCTCTCTGTGTCTCAAAAATAAATTTAAAAACATTTAAAAAAATTTTTAAATACACTCTAAACTCTTTAACAGTGGTTTTTCTCTCAGAAATAGGATTATTTGCATATACTTTCTTCTTTAGATCTCTGCATTCTATGAAGTTTTTACAAAGAGCACACACTCTCACTCACACCTATATATATAATACTGTATTTCCATTTGGAAGGAAAGGAAGAAATGGAGGGAAAGAATGAGAAAGGAAGAAAGCAAAGAAAGAAAAAAGGAAAGGTGAAAAGCAGGAAGGGAGAAAGGAAGGAAAAAAGGATTGGGAGAGTGAGCAGGTGTATTCTTTGCTCTGAATGCCATTGAGCCTGTCAGCTTCCCTGCATCCTTCTTCATCCTGAAATTTCCTGCCCTTTCTATTGTATAAGGCTTCCCTGTCATCACCACACATCATTCGACACATCTAGTCCTCAAGAATGTGCCTTTTGGGTGGATGGTAAGAACCAACCTGAAGTCACAAAGAACCCAAGTACCAGACTTGGCTACAGCCAAAGATTGGGACCCTCCCTCGGTTGGGTCTCTCTCTCCCAGCCACATAAAGGCTGTGACTCTTCTTCTTGTCCCATGGTTCAGCCTGGTCCTATTCAGGAACATATCTATGAACCAAAAAACAATCCTTGGCTCATAATGAGGTTCACCCTGTCGTGGGTGGTACAAATTAGGACAGGCTGGAGAAAGAGAAGATTTGGGAGAGAGGTAGCCTCTCACTGGGTACAATCATTGTTCAACCAAGTAAGCAGGGCATAACTCATCTAAAGAGATACTTTATTTTCCCCTCTCCTAAACATGCCTGTTCTTCTTGTGCTGTTTAAGACTAAACAGTATAAAATGGATTGACATTATGTAATTACTTGCCTTTTACACTGTGCTAACTTAATTTGCTTTTCATTCTCAGGTATTTAAGAGATCATTATTTTCCCATCAGACTTTCCTGTCTGCCAATTAAAGCATCAGATGGATGAGGTAGACCATTGTTTAGGAAGGTTTCAGGTGGGCATATCAAAAACAACAGCTTTGTGTCACTTTCCTTTCGTCAAAGACAGAATTATTTTGCCAGTTTATCAGTTTATGTGGTACTTTCGGTGCATTATATGTTGGGGGTGGGTTTTTTTTTTTTTTTTTTTTTTTGGTTCTACTTACAAATAAAAATGGCACAGAGGCCCCACTCCCGGCTCGCTACCAGTCTGCCAGCTGCGGCTTTGGCGGCCCTTCCGCCCAGGCTGGTGGGGTCAGAGGTGAAGAGGTAGGAGGAGAGTGACCGTTGAGGGCACGTGGGGCGTTGGCGCCTGTATTCCTCCATCCCTCGGTGTCGCCCACCACCGAGTCCCCAGGGATGCTTCGTCCACTCTTCTTCCCCCGATGTTGTGCAGCGGAGCTCCGGACCTGGGACACAAAGACGGCATAGCGATCTGCCCGCTCCTTCCCTGGTGAACTTGACTCCGGCCAGGAGTCTCCGGCCCATACTTTCCTCGGAGAGCAGCATGACCGGCAGGCGGACGCTGCGCATCGCAGGTGTCCGTGTGAAGCGGATCCGACCTTGATCCGTCCTGATGTGCCAGTGGGGGACAGGACTCCCTGCTGGAACAGCTTTCCATGCTGGGATGAATCCACATCCAGAGGGTTTGGTGGCATGCATTCTGTTCCTTGGAGGGGAAGTGCTGTGTCAAAGACACAAAAGAAGAGAAGTTCGGGAACACAACCCATCAGGAGGGAGCGTGTTCCTCTTCCAGCTTCAAGATGCACCCTATTACTGAAGCAGAGGGAGGGTCGCCCTCTGAAGTCCAGGAAGTCGTTCCATCTCACATCGAAGACGGAGACACAGCATCAACTGCCGAGAGTGCCTGGCCGATCTCTCAACCCGATTTGTGCCCGGAGATCAGAGCCGACTCCGGCCGCAAGACACCAGAAGACTCCGGAGGTTTGGCCTATGAAGTCACGGAAGTCCTTCCATTTCAACCCGAGGATGAAGACACACCACCAACCCCAAAGAGCGCCTGGCTGCCTGCTGAACCGGATTTGTGCCCGGAGAGCAGAGCCGACTCCAGCAGCAAGGAGCCAATAGAATGTTCAGGTTCACCCGCTGAAGACACGGAAGTCGTTACAATTCAAACCGAATACGTAGACACCACATCAACCTCCAAGATGAAAGGAAAGAAACGAATAAAGAAGGAAGGTAAACGACCAGCAAAAAAAGGAAGAAGAAGAAAAATAGAATTTAAAAACTTACAAAAGAGTAAAAAAATAGCAGTAGAAGGAAGATAAAGACAAATATTTTTAATAAAAATTGAAAATATAAGTGAAAAAAAAAAGGCACAGACCTCATAAAAGTTCAAGCATTTACAACTAGGTACAAGCTGAGTGTCTTGTCTCCGGGAAGACATCGTGATGGGGCCCAGTGGTGCCGCCAGCCATGCTGTCCCTCTGTTTTGCCAGGTACAGTTGATCAGAAATCACATACTGGCTCCATAGAACCTACATCAGTCACATGATCAAATACGGCTCACGTCCAGGGAAACATGGGAGTTCAGTTGGTTTCCGGAAGGTGTGATCATCCGAACAAAACAATCCAAGCCACTTGTCTTCCTGTCCACTCTCATTTTTAGTAATAAGAGCCAGAGCATGGAGATTTTTTTTCCATCTAGTACCTGGAGACACAACCATTTTCTTTTTCTCTCTGTCACTGTGGAAAATGCTTCTACTTTAGAAACTCAAGGAACCCGTAGTAATTACCCAAGAACTGTAGAAGGGGAAAGGGTCCAGGAGAAAGATAGGAACATTTGTCAGCTCCAGAAAGCATTTTTTAGAAAAGAGAATGAACAAATTAAAAAAAAAAAGGTCACCATAAGCACAGCCTGATTGCCTGTACCATTAAAAAATTAATGTGCTGTCCGCTATGATAACTCAAGGGCCAAAGGAAGAGAACAGATTGTGCGATCATTAATTACAAAATATCATTGTTGTGTCAGAGCCTCCTTGTCAGAATTTGTGGTTCTACTTCTGACCTGGAAAAGTAAGTCCCTAAGTCTTGATCAAGCAGTGGGCTACATGTTGTTTTGACTACCATAATCCTGGGTTTAGAACACACATCGGTTCAGTGAATCCACTTCATCTCTGTTCTAAGAGAGTAACCCTAGAGAAGGCAGGCCTGTTGCCTATCAGATTCCACCTCTGAGTTAACCCTAAACTCCAGGTTTGGATGGATGACTAAACCCCATGCTCGTAAGAGAGGCTCATTCGATAACCACTAGCCAACTTCAGCCACCTAAATTTAGATTTAAGGCAATTAAAATTAAATAGAATTTAAAACCTAGCTCCTTACTGCACTAGCCATGTTTTGCGTGGCCACTGACCATGTGGCTGGTGCCTGTGATATTGGACAGTGCAAAAAGTTCTGTCGGACAGCACTGCACATCGGAGGCTGCCGTCCTCTTGGCATCCCTCACCCCGAGGAAAGCTCTTAAACCTATCGTGGTAGTTTTCAAACTGGAGCATGAATCAGAATCACCTGGAAGACAGGCTAAAATACAGGTTGTTGGGCCCCACCCCCCAGAATTTCTGACACCGTAGGTCTAGGAGAGGTCCCATAGATTTGCATTTCGGACAAGTTCCCAGGTGACGCAGACGCTCCTATTTACTAGATGGCACTTTGAGAACCATGCTCTCTGTGAAGTAGGAGTGATACCAGCATAAGTACGGGGCTATGAATATCCAGCCTCGAGTCTATAACTGAAAAAGAGTATTATCTAAAGCCGCACTGTCCACGGCAACCACCCCTGGCCACACATGGCTAGTGAGCGCTAGAAATATCCCCCTAAAAAGGAAAATGAATGCTATTTAACTCTTAATTAATTACCATTTAAATATTCAAGCAGTGTAAATTACTTTTCCACTTATTTCAGCTGTATTGTTTTGTCACAGCTGTATTTCACTTAAACCACTGACAATGTAACATCCGCCTTGAGAAGGACATGTGAAATGCATACGAAATTTTGAAGGTTTGGTATGGAAAAAGAAGGTAAAATATCTCACTAATAATCTGGGCACTGAGGACATCCTGAAATGATAATATTTGGTACACATTAGGTTAAAGAAAACATTTTGAAATTAGTTTTAACTGTTTTATGTTACTTTTTAATGTGGCTGCTAGAAAAGGTTTAAATTATGTATATGGTTTGCATTGTATTTCTATTGGACTGTGCTGATCTTCACTCTCTTGCGCTGTCAGTTTCCCATCAATTACTTGGGGTCCTAGGTTGGAGGAGAGGCCTGGTAGATCAGTGATCCCCAAAAGGCCCCGTCGCACTTTAAAAGTCTGTAATTCTTACAAGATGACCTGCCAGGAGATAATCTCTCCCCCCTGCTTTTCTTCCAAACATTGTGCAAACCTGCCACAGATTTTTCTTTCAAGCCCGTGATAGCTCACTCTCTATCTGCACATAAGAGAAACATTATTGAATCTCCGTAAGCCACACAGGACTGCAGGGCAGGCCCACATTACCAGTAATGCGTGCTTTTCTAACTGGGCTGCCCTTCCTAAGCATATATCTTCATAGCTAAGTTAGAATGGGTTTGTTTTTACTGTCTAGAGCAAAACACTGGGCACCCAACTCCAGAAAGTCTTTCCATCAGACACAAAAATCCCATGAATCGAAAAGGCTGCTATTATTCAGTGGCCACCAAGGTCAAAATTATGGAATTTACTTCTACCACACACACATGAAATGTTTTTTAATGAAATCAATATACCACGTTCATAGCAGCATTAGTCACAATAATCAAAAGGCAGAAGTAAGCCAAGCATCCACCTATAGATGAATGGACAAAGTGTGCTATATGCATGTAATAGAATGTTATTCAGCCTTTAAAAGGAAGGAGATTCTGAGGATGGATGGATCTCGAAGACATTATGTTAAGTGAAAGATGCCATTCATAAAAGAACAAAGGGTGTTTGATTCCACTTAAAGAACCTAGAAGTAATCAGATTTATAGACAGAAAGAGCGGTGGTTTCCAGAGACTAGAGGAGGGAGGCAGAGGGAGTTAGTGTTTAGTGGGTACAGAGTTTCAGTCTCAGAAAACGAAAAAGTTCTGGAGGTGAATGGGGATGATGGGTCTAGAACAGTGTGAATGTACCTACCATGAACGTGTACACTTAAAGCACGTATGGTATGTAATTTCTTCCCTAATTAAAAGAAAAAATTAAAACAACCTACAAAACTTATGAATATTGTCACTTCTTTTTTTGGGGGGGGTCCTTTTTTTTAATAGTTTATTGTCAAATTGGTTTCCATATAACACCCAGTGCTTCTCCCCACAAGTGCCCCCCACCATGACCATCACCCCCTTCCTCCCTCCCCCTCCCCCTTCAGTCCATGGTTCGTCTCCAGTATTCAGTAGTCTCCCTTGATCTGTGTCCCTCACTCTCCCCCACTCTCTCTCCCCCTTCCTCTCCCCATGGTCCCCTGACAGGTCTCTCCTGTTAGACCTATGAGTGCAAACATATGAATATTGTCACTTCTTTTCCTCCCCTGCCCCCAAAGATTGCAAAATCCTGGAGACTCAATAATAATAGCAAAACTGACAATAATACTCATTCTGTAATTTCAGAGTACTTTAGCCTTTATAGAACTTTTGTTATTTCACTTGAAATAAAAAATCACTGCCAGTGTGTTTTAACTACTACAGCTACATTGAGAAGTGAGGTTCAATGACATGTCCAGGATTATAAGGGTGAGATGTGGCAGACCAGGACTCTGTCTTCTAGCTACACCATATCTGACTCTGGGGTCCTGATGGCAGCCCCATGATCGTTTCTGAGCCAGACAATGCCAAGCCAATGTCAAACATCCCAGAAACCCAAGCTATTTTAGAAACTACTGGAATGGAACTTAACATCTTTGTTGAAGTACAATCCTCTTGTAGGAGTACAATATTTTCTGTATCGTCCATCCAACAAAGAACTAAAATAGTGCAGATCTTACCAAAACCATAGGAAACCTAAAGACTATTTCTACCTAGGGTTGAACAGATTTCCTTTTAAAATTATAATTTTCTCAAGCTAATATTTTTTGGTAATTTGCATTCCTGAGATACAAAACATACAAGAACCAAAATTTCATGTTAAATGGTAGACAGAAGTGAATCTTGGGTAAATACGTTATCATATTATAACCTTGAGATATCAAGAAGCCATTTTTCACCTATTCCATTCACAGTTACTGTTTTTTTCCTAATGTTTTATTTATTTTTGAGAGAGAGAGAGAGAGAGCGTGAGCAGGGGAGGGTCAGAGAGAGAGAGGGAGACACAGAATCTGAAGCAGGCTCCAGGCTCTGAGCTAGCTGTCAGCACAGAGCCTGACACGGGGCTCGAACCCACGAACCATGAGGTCATGACCCAAGCCGAAGCTGGACACTCAACTGACTGAGCCACGCAGTTACTGTTTTGAAATAATAATAATAATGTCATAAAGAGTATAATGAGACAGACATACTCATAACATGCTCAGTGTTTCAAAGAACCTTTAAAATAATTATGCCCTTTTTCTTAGCTATTCCTTTTATGGGAACCTAAGAAAATAAAACAGAAATGTGCATTTCACTATAGGGAAAATAGTCTTAGATACAACTTAAATACCCACTTACAATAAAATTGAATGAATTAAAGCAAACCATTTAAAGAAGTACTACGTATCTCCTAAAATTAATGTTTATTTGAGAATATTTTAACAATTGTTTGGTTTTTACTTTAAATTTTAATTGAATTTAATTCTGCATAGGGAATATTTGAATAATATATACAATGTTTTAAAATATTGTGGTTCAATATAATGGTTCAAAAGATAGTCCATAAATGCTCCCCTCTCCTCTTACCATCTCCCCAGAGACAAACAGTATTACTAATTTCTTATTCATCATATCAGAGATATTTTATGCACATACAAGTTCCAACACGTGTGAATAAAATATTTATTTTCCCTTGAGGACACTCATATTAAATTTAGAAAAAGAAATTATTACTCAACTCTACGTTTCTCAGTTCTTACTATCAAGCTTCCTATGAGGTTTCCAAAGTGTTCATTGTAGAAAGACTTAATACCATTTGACATTGCTAGAAATCCTATTTGCCCACCTGTCTAGAGGGACCTGTGATCAAGAGCAAAATAGGGAGTTATAATCATTCAACCAGGCACTTTCCCTTCAAACTCCCAACAACCTGTCAGAGTTCGGTGGGTGAACCGGATGGTTTGGTGGATGAGTTTTCCTTTCTGTAAGCCTAGTGGAAGACGACACTTAAATTTAAATATGCAGAATAAGCAAAGTAACCTCCCTCAATCTTGGCACAAGCTATAGTGATCAGAAAGAAGCACATTCTCCCCTTAGAAGCAAGACTGGACCTTGAACTTAGCTTAGCTCATGGCATAACCTAACCACCCAGCGCCAACTCTTCCTGCTCTACATCACGCTGACCAGGGGTCAAGCTACATCAGTTCAGGGCATCTAACTCCTAACTGACCTTCCATCAATGCCACCACCCTCACTTTACTTGCAGGGGACTGGAAACCCTAGATAGCAACCCTACCCAGCAGAATAAAATGTCTTCCACTGTGACTTTTTTGCTGAAACTTTGTGCTTTTTTTTTTTTTTCAAATTAGAATCTTAAGATATGCAGCACCTGGGTGGTGCAGTCAGTTAAGTGTCTGACTCTTGATTTTGGCGCAGGTCATGATCTCATAGTTCATGGGTTCGAGCCCTGCATAAGGCTCTGTGCTGATAGTGCAGAGCCTGCTTGGGAGTCTCTTTCTCTCCGCCCCTCCCCTGCTCCTTCGTGTTCTCTCTCTCTCTCTCTTTCTCTCTCAAAATAAATAAAACATTAAAAAAGATTAATAAAATAAGATCTTATGATGTGGGGCACCTGGGTGGCTCGGTTGGTTGAGCAATCGACTCTTGATTTTGGCTCGGGTCATGATTCCAGGGTCATAGGATCAAGCCCTGTGTCGGGCTCCACACTGAACATGGAGCCTGTGTAGGATTCTCTCTCTGTCTCTGTCTCTGACTCTCTCTCTCTCTCTCTCTCTCTCTCTCTCTCTCTCTCTCTTCCCCTCCACAACAAGTACATGAGCACACAGGCACATGCACACATGATCTAAAATAAAAATAGAAATAAAATAATATAAAATCTTAAGATGTAAATAAAATTTGTTATATAAACTGTTGGTTAAATTCCTGAACCCAGCACAAATAAGCACCCAATAATTTTTCAAATGGATGAATTTTGTATTGTTTCAAAGAATATTTTTTAAAGATGTGTGCATGATGTCTTTTGACACTATATATTATGTTTTATGAAAACAGTGTGGGCGGAAGTCCTGGGGGCAAGGAAAGAGCCTATGAACTTGTGCTTGAGAAAGACGTGCTGCAGCATTTGGATCTAATGATGATGGGTTGCACAACATGACCCCAAGTGTGGGTCTGCCCTTCACAGCTGACCTTGTTAACAAGCTGTTGTGTCCCTGAGCTGTTTTGTCTGAACGGAGCCATCCTTGCTCAGGGGTGAAAATGGATGACCCTGGAATGACGTAGCACTGTTTTCGTCTGAAGAACTCCAGTGTTTGGACAACAATTCTTCTCCCCATATCTGGTTATTTAATACCTTTCCTTCTGTTTTGCCAAGAAATTATTCACTATGTAAATTGGTTTCATCTATAAAGGGTGAACATTTTCAAATTTTAAAATGCACATAGAAATGTACATAAAAATGTGCCATATAAAGTATTGTTATTTATGATAAGTATTATTGCTGTTATAATTAGTGTAAGAATGATAGTGTTTATAATGTTCTCCCAAAATAACAGGCAACTCAGTAGCTGCATAGCTAGTGAGTGTAAATGAGCATTGGCCTAGGCAATTAATATGCATTTGATAAGAATTTATTGTGGAATTAATCAGTAGGTGTAATTTTTCCTGTCATGGAATTAAAGGGAGTAAGAACGGGAGGTGAGGCCCCATCTGGGGGAAGAATGTATGGTCTGTGGGATGGCTCTTCTTGATATACGATGTGCCAAGTCATAAGAGTTCTAGGTATTCAACCCCCAAACATATGTCCCGTGATAGCTACCTAGGAGGACTCTCGACCTCCAGTAATAAAGAAACTGCCGGTACCCGGCATGCCTTGAGTTGTAGCTCTCTTCTGGCACTTGGGCAGCAAGCTCCGCTATAGGATGGGCAGTTTTCATGCTTAGTAATGATTACTATATGCTGACCACTTCCTGTGTGCCATGCATGGGCCTTTTGTCCAGCAACAGGATATCATTTTATTCTTTCAGTAACCCTTTGAGGTCAGAGTCATCTCACCGATTTGATGGGGGCATCAAGATGCAGAGAGGTTGGCCATCTTGACTAAGTATGCATCTGTTGAGTGGACAAGAATATGAGCAGAGGTCCAGAGCCCATGCCGCAAACCAGTGTCTCTTAAAGTGTGATCTTGGGTTCACTGGGAGGGCCATGAACTCCTCAAGGCCAATCTCTAACTAACCATTACAAGCCTGTCTTATTTCCAGTTCTTAAAAATAGGCAAATGACAGTTCCACCGTTTCATCTTTACATATGACTAGTAACTTACTTAGTGGATTAGATGTTTTAACATGTTGATTTTTCTGAAATTAACACGTTATTAAGTAGCTGATAGATGGCTCCAGTGTATTATTCTGTAGAAACTCAGATTAACATATGACATTATAAAGTTGTTACTTTACATATGTAAACATGCAGACATTTGGAAATCCCCTAGAAAGTGGGAGAGCATGGCATAGGAGAACTGAGGTGTTGGCCTTGTCTAAGTGTGTTCCAACTTTACCATCCTGCTAACATGGAAAGGGAGAGAGGAGAGTCAGTCCATTTGGGCTGCTATAACAAAGTACCACGGACTTTTCTGGCTTAGAAACAACAGAAATTTGTTTCTCCCAGTGCTGGAGGATGAAAGTCTGGGACCAACGTCGGATTCTGGTGAGGGCCCTCTTCTGGGTTGTAGACTTCTGGTATCCTCACAGGCTAGCCCACTCTCTGCCCTCTTCTAATAAGCACACTAATCCCATTCATGAAGGTTCCACCCTCACTATCTCATTACCTCCTAAAGCCTGTACCTCCTAATACTATCACATTTGAGGTTGAATTTTGGGGAGACACAACATTCCGTCTATTGCAAAGAGTTTATTCCATTACATGTGGACCAAACAGAGTATGCTGGCATTATTTTCCTATGCATGGAATGTGAGCTTAAGCATAAAACATTATTTTGTTGTTCACATATCCCTATAATTTATATAGGATAAGATCCTTTAAAGAAAAAAAAAAGCCCCGCTGTTATTTTCAGAATGAATGGTCTAGAATCTCAAATAAGGCAGGACAATACATCGATACTGATTAGCTCTGTCTTAAGTCTCATGTTGATTAGTTTTTTTTGAGCAAATGTTGGAATTATTTCCTGTTTTAAGGTATCCTAATGATTTTATCATTTTTCATACCCTAAGCTACATAAACTTTTCAGTGAGGCCATTTAGCCTTTTTTCAGAAAATCAGAATAAGCACTTTTCTGAAACATACCTAAGGCAGCTGCTTCTCCGACACATCACCCATCAACTGCCTTTAGCAAACAAAAGATAATTTTCAGATTCCAAGCATTAACTATTCTTGGACCCATTAGCTACAAGGGCATGGGCAAATTGGTTATTCACTCTATGACGGTTTCTATCACAGAGTGGAAAATATGTATTGTCCTTTATTTATTGAAATGTTCCTGCAGCATTCATGCCCTACTCATCTGAGGAATTCTTTAGCCGATGGGAGACAGTTTTTAATTTTCAGCCATAAGACACTAATTCAATGTTTAATCCAGCCAGTTATTACTTGTTACTAAACTCAGTAGTGTTAACTAGCAATTATTTCTACTTGGTGATTTTATCTCAGCCCAAGAAAAAAATAAATTGCTTAAATAGGGTAAGAAAAGAAGACTTTTAAGTCTTTGATACGACGTTTATCACTAAAAATTCCCCAGGCTTTGTTGACCTCCAAAATAGCAATATTTCGATAATGCCTTTCAAGCAGTTTGAAAAGAACTTTAATTTACCACTTAATAGTGCTTAAGACAGTGACTTGAACACCTAATAAGTATTAAGGACAAAAAACAAAATATAAATAAAATGGAAGGGCAGATGCTACTACATTTGCTAAATTGTACCCTCCCACCCCCCCCCCCAGTCATTTTACCCTTCGTGTGGCAAAATAGAGGAAGCCTCCCAACTGTATGCAGTAACCCTTTAACCCTAGGAAGCAAAGGGAGAGACCATCTTAAACGTGCATTGTTCTTTGTTCCCCTTTCTTTCTTTGGGGGGGACTGGAGTTTCAATCTTTCTTTCAATCTGAAGTAACATTCCCCACAAAGTATAGTAAAGGTAATAATGACACTAAGTAAAAATAATAGTGGCAAAAATGCCACCACCCCCCCAATATCATGATTAAAATGTAGAAAGAGAAAATAAGTCACAATTCTTTTCTCATCCAGACACACAGATTTATGATAGGTAATCAAATTTCATGAGGGCTGGGAGGATCCTAGATCGACTTTAGAACCAAAAACTCATGGTACTGTGGGTCAGTAAAACTTGCAATGGGCCAGCAGTGTCCGCAAAAGAAACATTTTGTGGGATTTTAACCTCAGCAATGGTGACGTGCTCCATTTTTCACAGTATGGGCACGCTATCCACCATAGCGAGCACTAATTTGCACCCAGCCAGGAGATAACCCAGTGTCTGTCTGCTCCTTAAAAATAAAGAGGGAAAGGCTTGCATAATATGCAACTTGTCCTTGTTTGCTGGGATCATCTAGTCCTGCTGCAACCCCCAGGGCTGGCAACAGGGCTTCAGGACTTCCTCAAATAGAAGAAGCAAGCAGTGCTTAACACTTAACAGTAAAAGTCTGTCTTCATTGTGGTGCTTCGAAATATCACCTTTGAGAACAAGTCTGGATAGCTTGTGTTTATGATTTAGAGCATGGGCTTAAATATCAACACAGAAATGGACCCACCAATATTAAGTGTGCAACACAAGGCACTGTCCTCGGATTTTAGCAGCCATTAAAATCAGCTAGAGGACTTCTTAAAACACAGACTGGTATAATGTTCACTCCTGGAGTTTCTGGACCACCCATCAGTAGATCCAAGGTGGGCCACAGAATGCGCCTTTCTAACAAGGACAAGGGAACGGGAGATAATACTGGGCCTACTCCTCTGTGGACTGCATTTTGAGACCACCACTGCTAGGTTCTATTCCCTAGCCCCACTGTGACCCAGTCTCTTTCCCAGCCACTTGAGAGAACTCACACTATGAAAGTTGCTAAAGCCCTTTAACACAGTGCCTAGAACACACTAAGTTCTCAGTCTCTGCTAGCTGAGATTCTTTAGTTCTGTGGACCCTGGAGGGGATTCTGCACACGAAACCAGTAAGTGGTTTCATATATTTGCCTTTAAAAAGAAAAGATTTTATTTTTAAGTAATATCTACACCCAATGTGGGGCTCAAACTCCCGACCCGGAGATCAAGAGTTGCATACTCCACCGATGGAGCCAGCCAAACACCCCATATTTGCCTTTGATCAGTCCTCTGGATTTTCTACTTTGAACTTCAGATCAGAGGGAACTCCTGTTTTCATCTTTGAGTTACAAAGGAAAGATTTTGTTCTTCAAGGATGCTAAATCTACATTTAGTTTACCAACATGTGATTCGTTTGTGTGGTTTTACATTCTCCATTTGTTTCTAATTCTGTTCAGTAAAAATATTCACGATTTTGGTTGGCTGTGAGATGTGTAAGATGTCCCAGGAGGAGTGAAGGAAAAGAACCATACACGGTTCTGTCTTGCAAGATACTTTAGGGACAAATTTCTTTCTCCTAATGCAAACGTGGACTGCACACAGAGATAGTGCTACCATTCTTGGACTCTCTACATTTTTAAGTGGATTTCCCGTATCTAGTTGTTAAGTTGTCTCTTGGTGAATATGTTCTTTAGAAGATACAAGATGAGAAACCTCAACTCCTTTGCTGATTTTGGAGCAAAACTGAGTTGGCTTAGCACTAATGACTGTACCTGAATTCTCTCTGATAGGATTGCCTGTTCTCATGTAAATTAGGGTATGTTGTTGGTGTCTTTATGCAGAAAGAAAAAAAAAAGAATCTAAGCAATAGAAATAAGTGACAGAGCCTAGATATCTAGGGTTAAAAATCACTGATGTTTATAAAATTATTTTCCTTGATGACCACAATGAAAGAAGAGCAGGCTCTTCAGAAATAAGAATGATTTTGTTAGAAAATTCTGAGCTGATATGGGCGAAGCCATGCAAGAGTACACAATAATGCAGGTCCAAGGTGCAGCAGCTTGTAGCCCTGTGTCCTGGATTAAAGCCCTCCAAGGTCATCCACTGGCACAAGTTCAGCAACATTCAAAGTTACTATCGTCTCTCCTGGCTCCTGGTGATCCATGAGAAGGCATCCATATACAGGCTTATGGAAGAGCTTATCTGAAGTCAACTTCCAAGTTAAGATACCTCGGAAGACCTTCTTAGGGTATCAGTCTTTTTGCATCATTTTAAGAATGGTGTCTCCTCCACTCGGGAGAATGACTTTCAGACTAGAAGGAAGTATAAGAGTCACTAAGGCAGGGGTGAAGTTTACCAGTGAAAAGAGGGTTGTGAGGGTGAAGTTTGCTACTTTAAGTAAGGACAAGTCTCCAGATGAATGCTATATTGGAGACTGCAGATTGTTTCTTCTTTAGTGGTAATCTTTGAGATTCCTGGCAAACTAAAATCTTCCCAAAGATTAGAAATAACTAAAATGCCCCACATTCAGAAACAGGCAGAGAAAGATGAATTACATATAGGCAAGTATTTATACCATATGTGTATACAGATATGGATATGTGTTATGTCTATACATATATATGCATATATACACATATGCACTAAAGACCCTCAAAAGCAAAACCTTAGAACAAATTGCAGACTAGAGCCATTGGACCAGGGAGGTAAAATTGTATCACCAGCACTCTTCTTGAGACACCAGATATTAAGTAATGACAAACTAACCCCAAACACTTTTTTTCTTTTAATGTTTATTTTTGAGAGAGAGAGAGAGAGAGAGAGAGAGAGAGAGAGAGAGAGAGAGAGAGAGAGAGAGAGAGAGTGGGGGAGGGGCAGAGAGAGAGGGAGACACAGTATCTGAAGCAGGCTCCAGGCTCTGAGCTGTCAGCACGGAGCCTGATGCAGGGCTTGAACTTGTGAACCGCAAGATGATGACCTGAGTCCAGGTCTTACACTGAACAGACTGAGTTGACCAGGCACCCCCTACCAAGCACTTTTTGATAGTGCCTATAATATGATAAAACCAACAGGACCACAGAGCATCATATTTTCATTTCAGCAAGGCTGTGGGCATCCTACAACATGTGGGCTTTAGGAAATCATCACTGATTGATCAGCAGGAGAATGCAACAGTGAAACTGGTTGTGTTTCAAAGTGCTGAACCTCCCATCCTTGAACGTAACCAAATAGATGCTACATGGAACCAGGGAAATGTGTTGGCCCTCCTGCAAAGTAGGTTTACGTACTGGGGATTCATAAGGGAAGGTATTTAACTCAGTTATCAGAATATTAGATACATTCAATGAACATGCATTTGCTAAATGAATAAATAACCAACTCAAGTAGTTGGGTTTCAGCCATTTCCAATGTTCAGGTCTCAACTCTTAAATCACTTGGATTTAGAATTAGATAGCAAATTAGACAGTGTTTCCTCAATATCAAAAGTGGTAAAAGCAAAACAATGGAAATAATAGAAAGATCAGTGGTTGCTTGGGGAAGCAAGAGGAGAAAATGAATAGGCAGAAAGCACAGGGTTTCTAGGACAGTGAAAATATTCTGTATGATTTTATAAATATCAGTCATGGTACATTCGTCCAAACCTATAGAATGTACAACACTGAGGGTGACCCCTAATGTAAATTATGGACTTTGGGTGATTGCGATGTGTCAGTGTGGGCTCATTCTTGTTAACAAAAAAAGTACCATTCTGATGAGGGATATTGATAATGGGGAAGGCTATGCACATTGGTGAGCATTGGGTATATGGAAAATTACTCTTTCAAGTTTATTGTAAGCCTAATGCTGATCTAAAACACAAAAGCTTTTAAAAATATTTAGTACTTTTTTATGCAAATAATAATTACTTGTTCTCCAAATTCTACCTTATATATATTATCCGTCTAATAAGCCAGATACTGAAAGGAATTTATTTTATAGAATACTTGGAAGTTATTTCTGTTCATTTTCTTAAAGTTTAAAACTTGACATCGTAGAGGAAAGCTTAAGGATGTGTTCGTATTTGTGCAACCAAGACTCAAGATTTCTGCCATTTTCATTTTGGGTTGTACCAGTGAGGCCATGCAGTAAGTATATTGTTGGTCTCTTTTTGTTTTTGATTCCACTGTTTATGTAATTTTCCCTTGAATGGAAAATATATAGGAGCATTGTAGGGGAAATGCTTGGAAATGTAAATGGTTTTTATAATACGGGCTTGAACCACATTAAACCAATATTAAATATTTACAAGCTCCATCATCACAATAATCTAGCTACAGATTAAAGTAATAATCACTACTGTACACTGTCTCAAAAAGTAAAGTGTTCAACTTTCTTCAATAGGTTGTGCAAGGTAAGTGTCTCCCAAGGGATTTTTGGCATGATTTGGAAACTTTTTGGTTGTCACTTCCGGAAGGTGATACTGGCATCTAGTGGATCGAGATGTTACAAGTTTGCTGTTGAGCAGTGGCGTAAGTGATACATTTATAAAACCATCCATAGATTAACACATGCAGTAGCCTTCTGGAGAATGTATAGTTTCGACTACACAGAAGTATATATCTATTTAAAGTGTATATTTAATTTTACTATATACCCTTCAGAAACATCATTTTGCAAATGCAATTTTGACAGAACAAAATGTAGTCATGACTGGAGAAACCCTTTTCACTGCTTACCTTTCAATTTAGAGGACATGATGCCTTTTGAAGTCCACGTCCACAAAGACAGAGACAGTACCCACCTTGTTCCCTACTAATGTGATCCCTACATTATTGAATTAAATGTTTATTGAGTGCTTTCTGTATGCCAGGGTATTGGCTTAGAGCCTTTACTTTCCCATCTTTAAAACAAATCCATGAAGCAATAGTTATTTTCTTACGTTACCAAGGATGAAACAGTGGTTCTGAGAGGCTCAGTCACTTCGTAAAAACACACAGATACAGGGTGCCTGGGGGGCTCAGGTCATGATTTTCAGCTCAGGTCACGATCTTGCGGTTCATGTGTTCAAGCCCCACACCAGGCTCTGTGCTGACAGCTCAGAACCTGGAGCCTGCTTCAGATTCTGTGTCTCCCTCTCTCTACCCCTGCTCCACTCGTGTTCTGTCTGTCTCTCTCTCTCTCAAAAATAAATAAACATTTAAAAAATTAATGCATAGCTCCAAAAGGATGGAAACAACCCTGCTCAGATTCTGACATGCGTTCGTTCTTCTCGATGTCTTCTATACCTGCTGCAGACCCTAGGGTGTATATGAGTATTTAGTCATTCTGATCCATTACTCAGGGGCTAAATCGATGAATGGATACACAATTTGCATGTAAAGACTTCAGGAAAAGGGTTCTCCCAGTTTTTTGGAATCAAAATAAGACTATTGAGATATAGATATATATATATCATAACACATACATATGCTATATATACATATATAAGATAACATCTACACGCACATATGCATAAATGATAGCTGACATTTACTAAATACGTACTATCTTAGTCTATTCAGGCTACGATAGCAAAGTACGGTAGACTGAGTGGCTTATAAACAGGGAATTTCTCTCAGCTCAAGAGGCAGGAGCTCTGAGATCAGGAGGCTGCGTGGTTGGGTCTGGTGAGAGCTCATCCGGGCTGCAGACCGCTGACGTCTCGTTGTCTCCTCACAGTGTGGAAGGAGAGCAAGAGCGCTCTCCAGGGACCTTTTGGAAAGACACTAAGCCCATTCAGGCAGGCTCTACCTCCTGACCTCATCACTTCCCAAAGTCCCCACTTCTTAATACCAACATATTGGAGTTAAGGTCTCAGCCTCAGAATCTGGGGAAACGTTAAGCATTCAGTCTGTAACGTCTACTATGCTCTAGATACTGTTCTCAGGGCTTTAGATGCATTTTACTTTTTACCTTTCAAACGGCACAGCAGAACTCAGTGAGGTGGGTATTCTTACTTCCATTTCACAAGAGAGGAAACTGAGGCACAGAGGAGTTATGTAACTGTTACATAGCAAAGCCTGGGTTTGTATCCAGACACTGAAACTCTAGAATTAGAGTTGTCACTACTTCATCCCGCGGGGATACTTGGCAATATTTGGGTATGTTTTTGGTTGTCACTACTGCAGAATGATACTGGCATCTAGCGGACAGACAGACAGAGGCCACAGATAAATACAATTCCCAGAAAAGCTGCCCAGAAAAAAAGAATTACCCAGCCTAAAATGTCAATAATGGCAAGGTGAGAAGCCCTGCTCTATAACCTACATTTTAACATTTCTCTCTGCTTCTGCCATTGAATTAGGGCGAAATCATGGAAATAATGAATATGACATCTGCCTTTCCTGGTGATTAATTCTTACCTGCATTTAATCTCACACCCTCTTTTAATTTTGATTTTAATATGTAACAACAGTATATTATACTGTATATCAGAATCATCTTGTCATCTTCTGTAAAATTAAGGTAAAAATGCCTGGTCTCACTTCCAGAAATTCTTACTGAATTGGTCTGCAGTCTCTTGGGAATCCAATTTTTTTTTTTTAATTCTCCAAGTGATTTTAATGTGCAGTTAAGTTTTGAGACATTTGTAAAAACAGAGAGCGGAGGTTTTTAAAGTACAAAACACTTTCTATTCTTCACTGAGGTAATATCAGAGTAATGGCCCAGAGGAACTGAGTGCTTATTTTGTGCTTAGGACTGTGCTGAGTGGTTCACAGGAATTAACTCACTTTAAATTCTTCAACACTTCCATCAGGCAGGTGTTCTAACGGCCATTTTACAAATGATAGAACAGAAGTGTCAGAAGATTAAAGAACTTGTCCACATCGCATGACCAGTATGTGACAGAGCTGTGAATTAACTCTAGCTTCTCCTGATTGAAAACCCATGCTGTAAACCCGTGGCTTTGAACCCTCAGAGCCACCTGGAGGGTTCTGAACGCATGGAGTGCTGGACACCCGTCTGTCCCCGCCCCCTCCCCAACGCCAGAGTTTCTGATTCAGTAGGTCCGGAACACGTCCAAGAATTTGTGTTTCTAACAAGTTCCCAGGTGCTGCTACCGATCTGCTTGTCTGGGGAACGCCACCTTGAGAACCCCAATGCCAAAGAGTTTCCTATGAAATCAAGCTATTTCTCTCTGCCTCTTTCTGTAATGTTTATGTATTTGTTTCTGGGAGACAGAGAAAGTACATGCATGCACGCAGGGCAGGGGGAGAGAGAGAGGAAAACTGAGAATCCCAATCTGACAGCACAGAACCAGACACGGGGCTCAGTCCTAGGAACAATGAGATCATGACTTGAGCAAAAATCAAGAGTCAGACAGACACTCAGCCTACTGAGCCACCCAGGTGCCCCAAGCCATTTCTCTTTTATGACATTTCTTTTGTTTAAGCTTTGTCTCTCGTGTACTCCCTGAATTTTGGGAATTGTTTCTTTTCATTTGTTTTTTTAAGAACGTTTCTGTCCCTCTAGCTTAATGACTTGTGATTCCTGGGACAGTCTAAGTACCACGTCGGTGTGGGAAGTCTATCATAGCCTTGGCCGTCAGGAGAGTGGGGTCTAGGGAGAGCCATCCAGGAGGAGAGGTCAACTAATGATGAGACTTCTAACCAGAGAAAAAGCAGTGCACCAACAGGACAGAAGACCACAGGACAACAGTTCAAAGAGGCAATTAAATGATGGGCAAAGGTGATGAAGGGAAGAATAGTGGATTAAGGGGAAGGAGGAAATCAAGAGAGGTTACTTGGTCCAGCCTCCTTGTTCCTACACTAAGATCAGTTACAAATAACGATTAAATAAAGAACAAAAAGAGGCAAAAGCTTTATTTCTTAACCTTCCCTATTTCCATGAAGGAGCAGCAAGCCAATAAGCCCCAAAGATCCAAAGATGAGCCAGAAAAGTGAAACATGGGCTAAAGGAAATGGTGGGAGCAGACAGACAGTGAGACTTATGTATGGTCCCCCAGTGATGGAGTCAATCAGTAGGCCTATCCTCACCCACTGATGGGCTCCGTTCATTTTACTGAATCCCTGCGCTAGACACCGGGAAACACAGAGACTGCTTATCCCTAAGGAGCTTATAGTCAAGGTTAAACATAAGCAGATGTGAAGGATTAATGAAGAACACCAGGACCAAGGAGTGGTGGAGACATAGGGTCCCAGGGTAATCGTGGTGGTGGGAGTGGTCAGTGATCCAGTGGGTAGGGGTTGTGATCTTACTTTAGAGATACGCAAACTGAAGCACAGAAAAAGTTAAGTAACTTAACCCAAGAATTCAGAACCAGATGTTCTAATTCAAAGTCCAAGGTTTCCCCCCACTGTGTCTAATTATTGCAAATTACAATAGCTTCCCAGCCTTCCTCAGAAGATTCTAACTCAGTAGCTGGTGGGTGTCAGGAATCTGTACGTTTGATGTGCGTCTGTGGTGATTCTGAGACACATTCCAGAGGTCTTCAGTCCTGGCTGTGCATTAGAATCACTTTGGAAATGTTTAAAAATTCCAGATGCTCACACAAAACAAAAAAAAGGAAGGTAAGAGGGAAATCCCTGGGCATCAGCGTTTTCAAGTTCTCCAGATTATTCCAGAGGACATCCAAAGCTGAGAACCCCTGGGCTCAGCTCCACCATGCTGACGATATTGAGTGGCCTCCTCGGACCACCTCACCACTCCTTGCCTTTCTTCCCTTTGAAAAGCAGGTTCAGTGCACCTGGGTGGCTCAGTTGCCTAAGCATCTGACTCTTGATTTCGGCTCAGGTTATAATCTCCTGATTCGTGAAGTGGAGCCCCATGTCGAGCTCTAAAGAAACAGATGCTCTCTCTCTTTCTCTCCCTGCCCCTCCCTGGCTCGCTCTCTCTCATGCTCTCTCTATCTCTCAAATAAATAAACTGGAAGGAAGGAAGGAAGGAAGGAAGGAAGGAAGGAAGGAAGGAAGGAAGGAAGGGAGAAAGAAAGAAAGAAAGAAAGAAAGAAAGAAAGAAAGAAAGAAAGAAAGAAAGAAAGAAAGAAAGAAAGAAAGAGAAAGAAAGAGAAAGAAAGAAAAGAAAGAAAGAGAAAGAAAGAAAAGAAAGAAAGAAAGAAAGAAAGAAGAAAGAAAGAAAGAAAGAAAGAAAGAAAGAAAGAAAGAAAGAAAGAAAGAAAGAAAGAAAGAAAGAAAGAAAGAAAGAAAGAAAGGAGGAAGAAAGAAAGGCAGTTTTCTACTACACTGCAGGCCAGGAAAAAACAGAGACGTTTAAGAGAAGAGAGGAAGAGAGGGAAGATCAAGAAACCATTTGTGACAAGTGATTAGTGAAAAGAAAATAAGAGCTGCCCCAGATGGTAGAAAGGAAAAGGTGAGGAGAAAGATTTGAGATTCATCACTGAATCAATCTGGTAACTGAAAGCAAAGGTTAAATAAAGCTGCCACTCACGAGCATTTTGCTCTCACATAAAGATCGTGCTCTTTTCTATGGAAGTTAAAGCAATTTTTACATAGTAATAGATTTATCCTTCCTGGTGACGAGAGTTGAGACTCAGAAATTTCTGTCTGGGTGTCTTTGTCATTCTTATTTTAGGAGTGGGAGCACTGAGGCATTCTGGGAGAATGAAGTCACTTTAGACCCACCTGGCGCTGAGTCCTCAGACTGGGTTCCCAGACTGCGTTGCCAAAGGCATGCTGTAAGGCATGAGTGTTTTCTTCTACCACGCTCTTCTAAGTGCCCGTGCTGCATTAATTATTCCATAGGCCACTACGATCCAGCATTTGGAAAACCAGGACCGTGGTACTTACGTTCATGCCATCCTTCAGTCCTGGACCTCAAGAGAGGGTCTAGGATCATTGGAACATAGTAATTCTGAAGAAAATTTGCATTATACTTTCATAATCACAGAGACGACCCTGTTTACACGGCATATGCCTATTGGATCTGTTTCCAAAGGGATGAGAACAAAGGAGAATTTAAGTGCAGCATAAATATATATTATAAACAATGTATTTCCATACAATTCCGGGGGGCGGAGAGGGTAATGTTTTTAAACTGCTGACTGTGATTTAGCAAATGCTGCATTCTTTCGTGAATAAGTGGT
This sequence comes from Mungos mungo, assembly GCA_004023785.1. Lineage (NCBI taxonomy): Eukaryota > Metazoa > Chordata > Mammalia > Carnivora > Herpestidae > Mungos > Mungos mungo. The sequence continues at coordinate 33,918 of PISW01010999.1, forward strand.
ATCAAAAGGAAAAACCAATATCCTCCCTCCCGCCTTCCTTGCCTGGGCAGCCCTTCACCCTGACTTAATGAAATGGAACGGTTGATGCCTTTAACTCCCTCTGTCATTTAATCTCATTAATGCAGTCTGTTGGGATTCCAGTTGTAGAGTAACACTGGGGCAGCGTTCAGACCTCCAGGGAAAAGTGCAATATTTCTCAGTTAGACTTTTAATTGCTAACGTCAAAATGTGTGAGAACGAGCTCAAAACTAAAGCTGACGCCACTGGTGAGTTTTCCATTTTCTTCTCTCTTCCGACGCTTAGCTGTATGAACTATCCTTCAGGCGAAACAGGAAGTGTTTAGAAGCTCTCAGCAAAAGAAATGGATGGCGAGATGTGGGAAGGATAAAATATTTTCTGACTTGAGAAGGTATATAATAAATAAGCCACTCAGGCTTTATTTTACACTGGAGAACATATTTATATGTAAGTATTATCATACCCTGTAGTGAATTACCAAATGCATAAAATTTTGAGAATGAATTCAGGTAGTCAACTGTCACATTACACAAGCATGAGGTTAACTCTATGAACATTCACAGCTTTGTAGCTCTGATCTTACTCATTGGCGTTACTATTGTTATGACCATTTCACTTTTCTGACTTTTAAAACATTCAGTGTATAAATATATTATACCAGAAAGTTTCCCATATGTAAGAAATCTAGTTTCCAAAAATAATAAAAAAGAAGAAGAAAAAGAAAAAGAAAAAGAAAAAGAAAAAGTCTATTGGGTTAAATGATGATTAACAATCAAGTGAATCCTATTTGAGTTTTTTTACTAAATTCTTTTACAAGTTAGTACCTAGTTCTTTAAATGCACATTATCTCATAACATAGAATATTTTTGAGGATTTGTTTTAAAAATATATCAGGGCAATATGATGTATGATTTGTTGCCATTTTTTGGCTAGTACTAACCAGCAATGAACAGTTGGAAATATTAAAATGTAAATTAACGTAATTGTTTGTTACAAATAATATAAAGCTAATGATAATTCAAAAAAAGTTACTAATCAAACTAAAACTGCTCAAAATATTATCTAAACTCAGAATTACATCCTTGCAAGATGCTTCGAGCTTCCCGGTGCTTGTAATTTTAGAAAAGAGTGGATATTTCAATGCAATTATTTGCTGATTTCACAACGTATGTATTTGAAGATTGTATCGGTAAAATAAGCCATGACCAGCAGGCTGCAGTTCTGACATCAATGGAGTCTTTAAACAACTATTTATCCTTCCTACTGACAGATTTACTCAAGATATTGTTGCTATTGTTGTTTAGAAATTAATAACACTGGACGTATTAACGTCTATGCACTTAATCCTCTTTGGGTCTGAATTACAAATTAACGGAGGCTGACAGGTGACCATAAATGTTCCTTTCTCTCCTGAGTTGGTGGGGAGGGAAGAAGTAGGAATTTTCCCTTTGATGTAAAATTACAGAAAACAGGTTTTGATTTCAAGAGCATGTGCGGGCACACACACAACTCATTTTCTTAAATGAATTATATGAGCAAATATGTGTTTACATATTGCAAAGAGAAACAAATATTTTACTTTCCTTTTAAATTCTAGTGGAATTGAAAGGAATATTCTAAATTAAAGCTGCAGTTTTTTAAAAGTCACTACAGTAGAATACTTAGTAGTGTGCTTAGCAATTTCTGGTTTTCACTAGTCTTTTTTCTCTATTATTTTTCCCCAAAATAAGTGTCTCTGCTGCTTTGCAGTAACTCAAACCTCTAAAGAAATGACAAAAAAAGAAAAACCACTTTACTGTTTCCTGCCAATGCAGTCTACTGGGAGCCTCAAAAGGCCTTTGGTAGAAACGAATGTATAGGAAACGGGACAGCCATAAACATCCCCATGCAAATGCTAATATACACTAGCAAACAATGATTGTGCGTTTTCTGCTTGTAGAAGTAAAACAGAAACCTGGTAAAGTGTATTTTGAAAACGATGATAGTTGTTTTTAGTGCTTGGTTACCGTTGGCCCTGCAGCTCCTTCCCCAGCTTACATAAACACGGTTAAAGCTGTGGCGGATTACGTGCAGCACGCTGGATCTGATGAGCTCAAAAATAAGGTAGCTTGGGTCCTATAATATTTCGGATTATGCTGGTAATCTCTTTAGGAAAGTGTGCAGTATCAGCAGAACAGACACTTTGGTCTTCAAGGGAGCTGTGCACTCATAATTCTCCATTTGTTGAATGGCTAAGCTTTGCCTACATTAACAGAGGGCCTTTGTGATGTTTAGCATAGGGTGAAATTATAAGACAGAGCTTTGAGAGTGACATCCTGAGATACAACTTGACCCCTAAAAAAATTTCTGATGCTGAGTGAAGGTGTGAAAACCTTCCTTTAAAATCTATGGGTCTCCTTTTCCAAAAAAGGCCATTTATGTAAGGATGAACTAAACCATACATGATTGCTAGACCATAAAATGATATAATAATGTAATTCTCAGTGCGGAAACTTGCCATATATTTTGCTCTTGTAGCATATCTGTGTTAATAATAAAATAAGGGGCTCCTTGGTGGCCCAATCAATTATGCATCTGACTCTTGGTTTCGGCTCAGGTCATGATCTCACAGTTTGTGAGTTCAAGACCCGCATTGGGCTCTGTGCTGGCAGTGTGGAGCCTGCTCATGATTCTCTCTTTCTCCCTCGCTCTCTCTCTCTGCCCCTCCCTCACTTGCGTGCATCCACTTTCTCTCTCTTTCTCAAAATAAATAAATGAACTATAAAAAATAAGATGAAAGCTCTTGTAGATGATACAGAAATGAGTGCCTATGAGGCACCTGGGGGAGGGGGGTCAGTCAGTTAAGCGTCCTGTTTCAGCTTCTGTCATGATCTCGCAGTCTGTGAGTTTGAGCTCTGCACTGGACTCTGTGCTGACAGCTCAGAGCCTGGAGCCTGCTTCGGATTCTGCGTCTCCCTCTCTCTACCCCTCCCCCACTTATTCTCTCTCTCTCAAAAATAAACTTTAAAATATTTTTTAAAAAAATGAGTGCCTAAAACCTGAGTTCTTAGAGTACAGTCACTGATGCCATTATACGTCCCTAAGTGAAAACTCTCTAAAGTCCTGTTGGAGTGTCTCTTCATGCAAATTTTTACCAAAATCAACCCTCTGATGGCAAAGAAAATCTTTGAAGTAACTGTTCCTTTTCCATCTCATTCTCTCTCTTTCCTTCTCTCCCTCTCTGACACATAAGACAGATGTAAATACTTCATCTATGTTCTAAAGTTTATTTATATAATATTTGCTGCATCAAAGGCTAAGGTAATATTAAAAAACAAATATGCTTGTAAATGTGAAAGGGTGACAAATAATACCACTGTTTAGCTTTTGGTCAGTCAAACAAATTATAGGATTTTACAAGGCAGTTAAATAACATTATTACATTGGGGGGGAAATGTGAACATGGTGCTAACATTGTAATATTATGTGGACATTGTCTTATTGTGGGACAATAATCCACCCAAATATCTTGTAAGAGGATGACATATCATTTTTTTACAAGGTTTCTCTTTTCCAGAGCAAAGGCACTGAAATTGGATTCTGATCACTGCATTTTAGATATGACCCAGTTCTCTCTGTAGTGCTCCCTTGTCTCTTTTTTAAACATATTTCTGGGCACCTGGGTGGCTCAGGCGGTTGAGCATCCGACTTCAGCTCAGGTCATGATCTCACGGTTCGTGGGTTCGAGCCCCGTGTCAGGCTCTGTGATGATAGCTCGGAGCCTGGAGCCTGTCTTCAGATTCTGTGTGTGTGTCTCTCTCTCTCTGACCCTCCCCTGATCACTCTGTCTCTCTCTCTTTGTCTCTCTCTCAAAAATAAATAAAACATTAAAAAATTTTAACATATTTCAAGAGATTTAGTCTTTCTTTTCCACCAAGTAGGGAAGACACAGTTTTCTTATTTTTGAACTCTCTGAACAGGTGCTGAAAACTTCAGGAATGGTTTCTACTGCTGCTATCAATGAAGAATATGAGAAGTAGTATTGTGTACTTTCCATCCCAAACTTGGGATTTTCTTGGTGTTCATATATGTGTGTGTGTCTGTGTGTTTAATTGGTGTTCCTGTTCCAACCTTTGAATTTTTCGATATATAATTTAATGTCTTTATTTTCATATTGTCCGATGTGTCCCAGGTAATTGGTCTTTCCAAGTATTTTTTTTAATATTTTTTAATGTTTTATTTATTTTTGAGAGAGAGAGAGAGAGACAGCGTGAGCAGGGGAGGGTCAGAGAGAGAGGGAGACACAGAATCTGAAGACAGGCTCTAAGCTCTGAGCTAGCTGTCAGCACAGAGCCTGGCACAGGGCTCGAACCCCCAAACTGTAAGATAATGACCTGAGCTGAAGCCGGACGCTCAACCAACTGAGCCACCCAGACGCCCCCTCTTGAAAAGAAAGTAGTATACAAACTACCTCTTAGAGCTCAGTGAACAGTAATACTCTATTAGCCATATGAAAGTGTCAATGCTGAGTGTTTCCTTGCACACAAAAAAAGTGGGAATTTCCTGTAGTTCAACCTGTTGTCTGTGACTACAGATGGAAAACATAGTCATTTGATAATTCTGAAAACATTCTGCTACTATTTACCTTCATTTAACCCCAATAACAAGGCCCCCCCCAAATAAACTTACATTCCTAGTGTGAAATTTCACTCTCATCATTGAATTTTCCTCTTTCAATTATTAGTTGCCAATTATACGTTTACCATTTTCCTCCATCCTTACTGTTTGAAGTCCTGCTTGCCGTCTAAGACCTGAGTCAAAAACCACCTCATCCACCAAATTTTCCCAGCTCCCCCCAACTAAAATCAACATCTCTTCCCCACGTGCATCTAGCAGTCTCTCAGTCTGCCTTGCATTCAAATTACTTAGACCTGTGTGGGGCTGTCCAATCACTGTATTCATTTTGAATATGGAAGCTTGAATGTGCATGTATTTGTGGCCTAAAACACATAAATATTGGCTGCATTAATTGTTCGTAAAGTATCCCTTACTTGTCTCAGGCTATCTCAGATGATCCTTACTACCTCGATAAAAGAAGGGTTTTTGTGGAATTATTTTCCACAATTAATAGAATGTTGAATGTATTTCTAGGTGTACAGAATAATTGACTACAGTTCCATATATCCACTCATACCCCCACACACATACAATATTCCTCTATTATTAATATCTTGCAAGAGTGTGGTATATTTGTTACAAATGATGATCCCATCTTGATACATTATTAACTATAGTCCATACTTTGTATTAAGGTTCACTCTTTGTGCTGTATATTCTGTGGGTTTCAGCAAATAGATAGACATGTATCCATCCTTATACAGAACAATTTCACACCCCTATTCTCTGTGTCTTACTTACTTATGGTCCCCTCCATCCCCTGAATCTGTGGCAACCACTGATTTTTTTTTTTACTAACTCTATTTTGTCTTTTCCAAAATGCCATATAGTTGGGATTATACAGTATGTAATCTGTCCAGACAGCCTTCTTTCACTTACCAGTATGCCTATGTGATTCTTCCATGCCTTCTCATGGTTTGATACTCACCTTTTTTTTTTTAATCACTGAATAATATTCCTTGTCTGCATGTCCCCAGTCAGTTTATCCATTCATCTGATAAAGGACATCTTGTTTTGGGGCATCTGGGTGGCTCAGTCATTTAAGTGTCCAACTCTTGATTTCGGCTTGGGTCATGATCTTATGGTTGATGGGATCGTGCCCCACGTTGGGCTCTACACTAACAGTGTGGGAGCTTGCTGCCGATTCTCTCTCCCTTTCTCTCTCTGCCCCTCCTCTGCATGCACTCTCTCTCTCCCTCTCTAAATAAATAAATAAACATTAAATTTTTTTAAGGATATCTTGTTTGTGAGGCAAATATGAATAAAGTTTCCATCCACATTAACGTGCAGGTCTTTGCATGGACAGTTTTCAATTGAGTTGCTAGATCACATGGTAAGACCATGTCGTTTTATAAGAAACTGCCAAACTGCCTTCCAAAGTGGATGTCCTATTTTGCATTCGCACCAGCGACAAATAAGCATTCCTTTTGCTTTGTATCCTTCCTTGTCAGCATTTGGTATTGTCAGTTTTTTAGATCTAGTCATTCTGATAAGCATGCAGTTGCATCACATCATTGTTTTAATTTGAAATTCCCTAAAGATATAGGATGTTGAGCATCTTTCCATACACATACTTGCTGTCCATGTATCTTCTTTGCTGAGGCATATGCTTCTGGTCTTTGGCCTTTTTTTGAGTTTTGAAAACTCTTTGAATATTTTGAATAAATAAATAAAAACTCTCCATCAGATACATGTTCTACAATATTTTCTCTGTCTGCGATTTGTCTCTTCATACTCTTCATGCAATTTGATTTTTAACATAGAAAACCTGCCTTTTTTTCATCTTGGGGTCTTTGGTCTTTTTGAATTTTTATCAAGGGAATCAAGCCTGCCTGTTCACTCTGCATCATCTGCATAACCCGGAGTATAGAGTTCTCCATCCTTGTGCTCCTTCAGTGAGGACGGTGCCCCATAAACTTGAGCTTCCTGTTGAAGATGTCAGCTGAATGGTGATGAGGGAAAGAGGCTCAGAAACACATGAAGGAATGACAGGGAGACAGGGTTTTCATGAAGCAAAATAATCGCTGTTTTCTTCTTTCTATAACCAAAAACTATCAAAAACACATGTCTTCTTCTTTTTTTTTAACATGACATTCTCATCACATGGAGTTGTGGTTTGGGGACAGACACCCTGAGTGTGAAATTGTAGAATATCTTCCCTTTCTTTCTTCCAGAACTTCTCACTCACAGAGATGCGGTCACAGTGCACCTTCTGAGGATACTGGTCTGAGGTAGAAGTAATGTCTGAGTTTCTAACAGGCACCCAGGCGATGCTGTGCTGACGGTTTGGGACCACACTTGGAGCACTATGTCTCAGGGCAGTGTGATGACAGACGGGAGGAATATAAGGCGTGGCCATGGTGACCACTGAGCTCTGGGTTACCTAATCTGCCTTCACGAGACGGGGCAGCTTTCCAAATGTATCCAGAATTACCACAGAGAGCTGAAATGAGTTCGTTTCTGTTTCAAATATCCTTTGACCTCCTTACCTCCACCAAAGGCAGTGCAAAAAAATTGTGCAATTAACATTTTTAAATAGGAAAACTACTTTTGAAAATCTTCTCAAGGGAGATTTTTTTGTGGCCGGAGTATCCAGAGAGTAAGCTAGTGGGCCGGACCCCAAGAGCAAGTCCACAAAGTCCACAGAAGAGGAAGGATGTGCCACCACACAGCGTTACAGCGCGAAGACGATGTAGACACCACCGACAATCGTGAAATCTGTAAAGGAGACCCGGGACACTGGGTGTTAATTACAGTAATGCAAGATGTTTCTGGCTTTTCTTTCTTCTGCCTTGTCAATTAATGACCAGGGTTTTTTGTAACTAACACTTCAAGTGTCCTACTGCCTTTTGAACAAGAGAGAGATACCTAACAGACAATAGCAGAAACTGCTTTTCCTGAATCCTGTAGAAGCTTCTAATTTCCCTTAATGCCAGAGAAATTAAAAACCCCGTTAGTTCTCAGAATAGCTACAACTATAATTATGTGGACATCCTAGAGCAGTTCTTCTCAAACTTCAATGATGTCTGTCTTAGGGAGCTTGTTAAAAAGCAAATTCTGATTCAAATCGGTCGTAGGTAAATCTTGATCCTTTGCATTTCTCCCATGCCCCCAGATCATGCCAACGGCAGACCGTGAGTGGTCACAGAAGACATTACTGCTTTCATCCTGAATGATGTCAGATCCTACACACACATTATCTCGTTATAATTAAACCCTTTGATAGGACAAGATGTATTTAATGGTAATTAATTCATAGCTTATGAGTTTAAAGCCACTACGACTTCCAAAGGGGATATTTCACTTATTATCAGTAATTGCTATTAATGATAATACTAATTGCTGCTACTGGCCTATGTTGGTCTCCTTCCCTGTTATTTCAGTCTTCTGAAGAGGTAGCATTGGCAAGCAATTCTTCGGGGCTGAATGCTTCTATGTAAGAGAAATCAACTCCCATCATAATAATCCTATAAATCATGCCTTTGAAAAAAATCATTTTTTGCCATTCTCATTTGAGAGTAATTTTTTTCTTACCCTAGTTTCTGATGGCATGTAGTATAGGGATATAATAATAGAAAAATAAATGTTATCTGTAGGTCACCCAGAAGCTGTCGATCAACTGAAGGGAAGTAAAGACTCACACAGACCTCCTCCCAGAACATTACAGAGGAGAGAGAGGAGAGGCTAAGAAAGGGAGATCCCAAATGCTGATACAGGAATTGGAGGAATTCTAGTAAGAATCAAAGTGCACTGAATTGCATGAACCACACATGACGTTTAAGCAGGAAACTGGGATTAAGATGTTGTGTGCCCCGAGGAGATATATGTGAACACGTACCTGATCCAATGTCAGGAATCTTTTCGATTCAGCACCTAGTTTTATACCGAAACTCAAAGACGTTGACTTCTTTTCCTGAGGGTCTCATTTCCCCACACTTCCATTCCACCTCAATCTTGGGGCTCTTTTCTGATCAAAGTTTAGAGTGGAGCCAGATCTTAGAAATACTTGCTTCATCCTGTAGGTTTGCTTTTCCGTGACATCAGAAGATCGTATGCATCCTAAAGCCAGAAATCTACCTGTCTGCTGGTGAAGTGAGGGGAAAACTACAATCAGGGATTTTAATGAGGACTTGCCTCAAATGACGGACAAGACACAACTTGGGCTACTGATACCAGATGCAGGGGGAATTTTCACCAAAATAGTCATCCTTATGGGAAGTTTTGTATGTGCAAATTTCATTTCATTCAAACATTAAGAGTTTTTCCTGCACTGCCCTCTTTTAGCAAAACTGTAACATTCTGGGAAACAGAAACTGAGGGGCAAACCCAGTATCCAGGAGTGGAAGTTATTGTAGATGAGTAGATGCTTATTTCCCTTAAATAAAAAAGGCAGAAAACAAGACAGTACAACTATAGCCCAAACCAAAGGTCAGGACACAGAGAGAGAACTATTGGTTATTCCTTTGTAGTTTCATTTTTTAAATGTTTATTTATTTTTATGAGACAGAGAACCAGTTAGGGAGTGCAGAGAGAGAGGGAGATACAGAATCTGAAGCAGGCTCTAGGCTCTGAGCTAGCTGTCAGCACAGAGCCCAATGCGGGGCTCGAACCTACTAACTGGGAGATCATGACCTGAGCTGAAGTAGGACGCTCAACCAACTGAGCCACCCAGTAACCCCATTCTTCGTATTTTCATATTATCACCTTGTTTCTGGGTTTTATTTCCTTTGCAGGTGATTTACATGCTGCAGGAAATTCCTAGTTCATGACTTGATACATTGAATCCTCAGTGGGAGACTTATCACATCAGAATCACTTGGGGACCTATTCCAAAATATAGACCCACCCTGATCTCAAGATTCTGATTACTACTCCTCAGCCCAAATACTGGAGATTAGTATTGCTGAAAGCCTTTTTTATAAAAGGGAATATGTCGAATCTCTTGCCTGTACTGAAAGAAAGAAAATCGGAATTACTGCTTTAAGGAGCTCTATAAATTCTCTTTTGGTCTCTATAGAAAAAAATTTTTTTTAAGTATTATCTGGACCTGGAGCCTTTCCTCAATGGACTTAAAATGCCCAGACTATAAAAAGGGTCAGCTTACGCTGTAAGAGATGGAATGGAGAATTGAAAGCCGCAAGAAGACACACAGTAGAAAGTACTTCAACCAGAAAGTACCTGAACTGTTCAGTGTGACTACATTCCTGATGGATTCTTTTAAGAATTAAGGTATTTTGGGGGCACCTGGGTCACTTAGCTGGTTAAGTGACCAACTCTTGATTTTGTCTCAGGTTATGATCTCACAACTCGTGGGTTTGAGCCCTGCGTCAGGCTCTGCCCTGACTGCACCAGAGCTGCTTGGGAGTCTCTCTCTCCCTCTCTCTCTGCCCCTCCCCTGTTCATGCTTTTCACTACCTCTCTCCTCTCTTTCTCTCAAAATAAATAAATAAACTTAAAAAAATTAAGGTATTTTGGGGCATCGAAGCTATACGTTTCCTAGTGAATGCTCTAGCCTGCATTAGTTCATCTCACGTAACACTTGCCTTCACCGGCAGGGTGTTCTAAGGGAACAGAACAAAAGATGTGTACATTTTGATAATCAGGAAGAACTGAACACGCTGTGACTTTGTGCAACATTGTAGTCAGGGGCACTAAGCAAGGAAGGGCCTTCAGGAGGTGCTGGGGAAGAGGAAAGAACCACCATCTTCAAAGAAGACACAAACTGTGACTAGTTTATAATTGTTGAATAGGACCTTCCTGCCAAATCGCGGGGTATTAAATTATTTGTACTTCATCAAGTGTCCTAATATAAGGTATAGCCTCAAATTATTTTCAGTCTTTCTGATATTCTTTAAGAGTATCATTTCCCAAAAAAATTATATATGCTTTTGTATACAGAGATTTAATTAGTAAATACAACATTAAC
>PISW01011000.1:0-44452 GCA_004023785.1 Mungos mungo
GGGGGCGCGGCAGCGGAAGGCGGCGTGGGGCAGGAAGGAAGAAGGGCGGGAGGAGCAGGAGGCCGATGGAAACACGGCCACTTGTCAGCAGGAAGGAGTGGCCGGTGTCAGCCAGCCGTGTGCGCAGCGTAGCTGCAGGGGCCGCGTCCAGCGAGCTGCGGAGGCCGAAGCCACCTTCCCCTGGCTTTTCTTCTGGCTGCTTTCCTCTTAGCAGGCCGACCTGCGGAGGGAAGGGGGCGGAGGGGCGGCTCCGTCCAGGCCGACTGGCTGCCGGATGGCTGCCGTCTGGTTATCTAAAAAACGGTGCAGGGGGAGAGGGTGGGGAGCGCTGTTGAAAGCGACCGCAGCGTCCAGAAGTATGGGGTGCCTGCGCTCCCAACCCTGTGGGGTGCACGCACCCGCAAGGGCACTTCAGTTCGTGGCAGGGCCGTCCCTCTTGTCCCTCTGCCCTCCCCCCCACACCCCAGCCACCCACCCACCCACCCCCCCACACACACACACACACACACACACACACACACACACACACACCCCCCACCCACACCTACCCACCAGCCTGCTTTTGTCCCCGACCTACTTCTCAGGTAACCGAGAAACAAATGGCCACAGCCGCGGGCCCAGACCTGCTGGGACGGGTTGGGACGGCTGCTCATTGCCGTTACAGCATCTGGACCTTGTTTTCTTTCTTTTCTATTTAATTTTTTAACATTTATTTATTTTGAGAGATAGAGACACAGAGCGTGAGCAGGAGAGGGTCAGAGAGAGAGGGAGACACAGAATTGGAAGCAGGCTCCAGGCTCTGAGCCGTCAGCACAGAGCCCGACGTGGGGGTTTGAGCCCAATGCAGGGTTCAAGCCCGAGTCGGGCTCGAACCCACGATCGTGAGATCATGACCTGAGCTGAAGTCAGACGCTCAACCGACTGAACCACCCAGGCGCCCCGGCCCTTGTTTCCTAAATCAAGAAAAATTAGTATTGTGCAGATTGCGTTATATCAAAATTGCATTTTTCTTGGTACAGCTTTATTTTACAAATGTAGAAAAAATGGAACTTTCCAATCCTGTCCGAGAGGAGGAAGCGATTACTGTGTGGAGTTTTAAAGGAAGCCCTAAGTTGCTAAGGAAGGAGGAGATGAGCTTCCTGGAGGAAGACTTGCCTTGAGGAGGGACCGGCTTTGTGGGAGGGAAGGGTCCAGAGCCCCCAGCCCTTCCTTCCTGAGCTGGAAACCCGGGGGGACGTGCAGGAGGACGTGCGCGGCCTTCCCGCCAGGCAGGCGGAAGGGGCTGAGGTGTGAGGGGCCCTGGGCGGGTCCGTGTCCTTCGGACTTGGCTTTGTCCTGCCGCGGCCCGGGAGCCCTGCCAGTTCTGATAAAGACGCGAGCAAAGACACGAAACCCCGGAGGTGGCCCCCGACGACGGCAGGAGCCCGCCCGAGCCACAGGGACTCGCAGTCCGTGGCCGCGCCTGGGTCTCGGTCCGTTGGGGCTGTCACAGCACACACCACAGGCTGGGTGGCTAACCGGCAGACGTTCCCTTCCCGCAGCTGTGGAGGCCGGAAGTCTCGGGTCCGTCAAGGTCCTTGGGGCTGCCGTCGTGGTGAGGGGCTCTGGGCTTGCAGACGCCTCCTCCCTGTGGCCCTCCCACGGCAGCGAGAGCAAGAGCCCTGCTGGCCTTTCCTCTGACAGGGACACTCATCCAACCTTGGGGACCCCACCCTCCTGACTTCATCTAAACCTCATTTCCTCCCGAAGGCCCCGCCTCCAAGCACCCTCGAGTTGAAGGTCAGGGCTTCTGTCTTTAACTGCTCTCTGCGCCTCCCGATTCCCTGTACGCCCCCTCAGTTGTTTAGGCTGACCTCTGGGCCGAGTTTCCCAAGCTGTCTGTGGCCAAGTTTTCTTTTTTGCAGTGGGGCGTGATGTGTGATGAGAAAAATGGAATTACTGTATAAAAAGACATGAAATCCAAACTCGTTTCTTTCTTTTTTTGTTTTTGTTAGATCCCACGGACCTAGCGTTGCTGCTAAATCGGTCTGGATGCTGATGGATGCTCCCTGTCACCCTCTGTATTCAGCCTCCTTGTGGAGCAGGAGCCAAGCCCCTGGGGGCCTCCTGCTAGACCCCCCCGGAACGTACTGCCCAGAGCCCCCGGGAGTAGCCTGTCAGCCCCCACATCGGAGACAAAGCCCCGAGCTAGGGTCCCAGGGAAGAGACAGGACTCCTCCCAAGGGGACAGAGCAGCCTGCTCCCCAAGAACAAAGGGGTCTCCTTTCCCCAAAGCACTGGAGCACTGGATGTCACACGGAGGGTCTGCGGATCTGAAACCGGGTGAAGATTTCCCAGGAGAAACTTCCCGGGAAGAGAACTGGAGAGAGAGCTCAGCGCAACCTCCGACCAGATGACCAAACGTCAAGTCTCTCACTGAGACCTGCTCACCGAAGAGGAGAGTGACACTGTGGACTCCCTGCCCCTCCTCGGTGTCCAAGCTCAACATGGGGCTTGTGAACACCAAACAGCCGGGCGGTCCGTGCTCTCGGGCTGTAGCACCGTGAGCCTTGGACGCGACCCTGGGGCACCGGGCTGTCAGGACACCGGCGGTCTCTGATTCATCATCAGTAACGTGGCAGCGACAGCTTTGCTGCCCTGAAAGTTTGCGAGGGACGCCCTGACAGGGCCCCACAGGGCAGGTGGCGTGAACGACAGTCTGACTTCCTCACAGACCTTCCCTCACGGCCTCAGAAGGGACCAGTTCTGCCCACATCTTGACTGCAGATTTCTAGCCGCACAGCTGTGAGGAAAGACATTTCACCTGCAGTGAAATCAGGGGTGAGCCGGCGACCCCCCAGATTCGGCCCGGTTGTGAGCAGATTAAGGCTCAGCATGGAACTCTTGTGGCACGGCCCTCCGCCGCTGCTGAATGGGAGACTCAGACCATGTCATCTTTCCACGTTAAAATGTATTTATAAAGCACAGATAATAAAAATAACACTATTTATCTCCCTAGGTGTTCTGAGCCTTCACGTACCGTTGCAGCTGGTGACGCATTACAAAACCAAACAAATTATTCCCCGGGACAGAGGACCCAAATCAACCACCACAACAGAAAAGACAAGCTTTCAAAACAACAAGAGAAGACAAGATTGTAATGCCTTCCTAACAATGTTGCTTTATTGATGCAACGCAAGGAAAACGACATTAGATTCTATTGATTCTCTCTGAGATCTAATAATATGCTCTATTCAGATCTTACATCCACTTCCTCCGCGGTCTTTCTCAGGAGCTGAAATTGGCCAGTTACAAACAGAATTTGTTCTCCTGTCCTTTGAAATCACAGAATTGGACGTGTTTTAGAACACAAAATATACAAAGCTTTCTTTGGGAAACAAAGCATAGAGGGGGGAAAATTATCTCCCCTCTAAACAGAATTGAAAGCATGCCTTACTTTTGATTTATTTGATTACAAAATCTTTCTCAGGGCTAATCAGTTTTAGAATCCGTTCCTATTGGTACCTGTGAGCCAATAAAAAAATCCTGAGGCAGAGAGGAAGTATCAAAACAACTCGGAGAAACGAGGTTATTCATTTTTTTTTTTAAAGCATTGAATTAATGTTTACACCACTGAGTCAAATTATTTATACATGTGCTATCGGTTTCACGTCTGCAGAATTTGTTAGCATTCAGAGCATGATAAATTGTACCTGAGTGACTTGTTAAAAATCATCTCGAGAAAGATTTTTTTTCTCCAGTGGGAAAATATATAGATGACACACGGCATATTGAAACTGTTCTCCGGTGAGCAGCCAGCACAATTCAGCAGAAGGGAGAGGCGGGTTTTTTTAAAAATTGGTTTTTAATTTATTTTTTGAGAGAGAGAGCGAGCAGGGGAGGGTCAGAGAGGGAGAGAGAGAATCCCAAGTAGGTTCCACACTTGTCAGCACAGTGTGGGGCTCGAACTCACGAACCATGAGATCATTACCTGAGCTGAAACCAAGAGTTGGACGGTTAACTGAGCCACCCAGGTGTCCCAAAGCGAGGCAGGTTTTGAGATGTCACAGTATATGGTTAAGAATTTTGGCTTTGGGAAATCATGGAAGGAGCGTAAATGTCCGTCAACTGACAAATGGATCAGGAAGATGTGGTTTATATACACAATGGAGTACTACATGGCAATGAGAAAGAATGACATCTGGCCTTTTGTAGCAACGTGGATGGACCTCGAGGGTGTCCTGCTAAGTGAAATAAGTCAGTCAGAGAAGGACAGAGACCATATGTTGTCACTCATACATGGAACAGGAGAAACTTAACAGGACCATGGGGGAGGGGAAGGGGAAAAAATAGCTGGGGAGAGGGAGGGAGGCAAATCATGAGAGACTCTTGAATACTGAAAACAAACTGAGGGCTGAAGAGGGAGGGGGGAGGGGGGTGATGGGCATGGAGGGGGCCACTTGTGGGGAAGAGCAGCGGGTGTTCTAGGGAAACCGACTTGACAATAAACTATAAAAGAAAAAAAAGAATTTTGGCTTTGGGGCAGTGATTCAATGCTCATCAGGTCGCTTCTGTGTGGTGTTTTCTTCGTCTCTACAGTACGTTGGAAACTCAGGGCTTTCTGTAAATATTAAAAATGATAAAACATGGGCAGTACACCACGAGCCCGTCCAGAGTTAAGAATCTAATAAATGTCAGCTTTTGTGTCATTATTATTACAGAGAATCTCTTACTTACATTTCATCTGCAGAAAAACTACAAAAGGGATTAAGTACGTTGAAAAGAAAAAGGGAAGCAGCTCTTGGGGCCTCCTTAGCACACGTGCCGTGTCGGTTCTAGGAAGGGGTGTGAACACGCGTTAGCAAGCCTGTGGGGAAAGCAGAACCCCCGTGTGCTGCTGGCGGGGAGGTGGAAACTGGTGGGGCCTGAAAAGTTAAACAGAGTTACTTTCTGGCCCAGCAGTTCCACTCCTGGTTGGACATACCCCCGAGGGAACGAACAGCACACGTCTATACAGACTTGCACACGAATGTCCATCGCAGCCTCGGGCACAGCAGCCAAACCGTGAAACAGCTTGTATATTACCACTGACTAGTGAACGGATACACAGGATGCGGCACAGCCGTGCAGAGGGATCGTGTTTGGCAAAAAGCGATGATCACACTGATACCACTACAACAGGGATAAACCATAAAAACATTACACTAACTTAAAGAAGCCAAGTGTCACAAAAGATACCTCTTGGTTCCATTTTCTAAAAAAAAAAAAAAAATTGATGTAACAGTTTTATTTTTATCACTTACAAAGTGCATTTTCTCTTCTGACTTTTTAAAAAAGTTATTTTATAAGTAATCTCTGCACCCAGTGTGGGGCTCAAACCCATGACCCAGAGATCAAGAGTCCTACGCTCTTTTGACTGAGCCAGCCAGGTGCCCCCTTCTGATTTTTTAAATACAATATTGTTTCAGATGTGTAACATAGTGACACACCGTTTGCGTACATTCTGAATGACCACCTCAGTGAGTCTAGTCACCATGGATGACTCCATTTATGAGCAATAATCCGGAACAGGCAAATTCGTACAGACGGAGAGTTACTGTTCGTTTTCTAGGCTGGATCAGGGAGCAGTAATGGGGGTGGCCGTTAATGGGTACAGGGTTTCTTTCTGGAGTGATGAAAATTTTCTGGAATTAGATAGTGACGGTTGTACAACTTCGTGAATATACTAAAAGCCACTGATTTGTACACTTTAAAATGGTTACTTTTATGGTACATGAATTTTATCTGGGAAAAAAATTGATGAATGTGTAATGTGTAAGAAGGAAATAAAAATTGCAGCCTTCGGAGATAATCACTGCAAATGTTTTGATGTAGATCCATCAGACTTATGCAAATATACACATTAAAAAAATAAAATGGGGCACCTGGGTGGCTCAGTCAGTTGGGCATCCAACTTTGGCTCAGGGCATGATCTCACAGTTTATGAGTTCAAGCCCTGCTTCAGGCTCTGCACTCACCGCTCACAGCCTGGAGCCTGCTTTGGATTCTGTATCTCTCTCTCTCTCTCTCTCTCTCTCTCTCTCTCTCTCTCTCTGCTCCTTCCCTGCTCGTGCTCTCTCTTTCTCTCGCTCTCAAAAAAAAAAAAAAAAAAAATAGGAGCACCTGTGGCTCAGTCAGTTAAGTGTCTGATTTCGGCTCAGGGCATGATCTCACAGTTCGTGGGTTCGAGCCCTGCGTCAGTCTCTGTGCTGACAGCGAGCTCAGAGCCTGGAGCCTGTCCTCTCTCTCTGACCCTCCCCTGCTCACGCTGTCTCTCCCTCAAAAATAAGTTAAAAAATTAAAAAATAGACATTAAAAAATAAGATGGGATCATACAGTGCATGCTGCTGAGTGAACATTTTATTTCTGTATTATGATCCTATATTAGGAAATTGTCTCGAACCATCAGTGGCTTCTACCTCTCAACCTCCCCCAGTGCCTGGCCTTTCCACACTTCTTGCCACGTTCCTTCTCTTTCCAAAGCTCTTCCTCAGAAGGACTTTCAAACTAATCCTCGGATCATCAGGGCACTTCGAATGCTCGCTGTCAGAACATGCCCTGTGTTACAAGATACTCCGTTAATACCTACGATTTCAATGGACTTGGTCCTGAAATCCATACTTCTACCTTGACTTTTATCCCCTGTACTTGTCCTGCATCTCCAAATGCCTACCGGGAATTCCCACTTGGATATTCATTACAGACATTATCGTAGGACTAAAATCGAACTCATTATACGTTTCAATGCCACAGCCTGGCACAGAGGAAGATGTGCTGAGTTTTGAATCTTGAGAGTCACATGCCTACACTTAACCTTTCTGATTCAAGTCAGGCTTTCTGGAAGTTAGGGAAATGTACTCCGGCTGATTCAGACAGAAAAGGGATGTGAGGGAGGGACAGGCGGCAGCTGTCCCAACAGGCCGGAAGGAGGGCTCGGGAGCCAGACTGGGAAAGGGAGCAAGCAATGTGGCATTCCAGGAGCTGGCATTTCTTAGGGATGAAAACAGGAGCTGGATATGGGACAGCACTTGCCCACTTTGCTTAACCTCGATTTCCTTAAACCCAGAAAAATGGAGATCACTTGACCACCTACCTCATGGAATTGTAAGGAAGACGGAGCTGGTATTCTGGAAGATTCTTTGTAAACCAGAAGCCCCTCCACAGGTGTAAAGTTGTTTATACTACAAAGTGAGGGTTTTCCTTCCAATCTCTGTTCTTTATCTTTTTAAAATTTTCTTTTTAACATTTATTTTTGAAAGACAGACAAAGTCCCAGGGAAAGGCAGAGAGAGAGGGAGACACAATCTGAAGCAGACTCCAGGCTCTGAGCTGTCAGCACAAAACCCAACACAGGACTCAAACTCACAAACCACGAGATCATGCCCTGAGCCGAAGTTGGCCGCTTCACTGAGCAACCCAGGCGCCCTTTCCAATCTCGGTTCTATTCCTGACACTTTTACCTCTGCGCCCACTCACTGTCCCTTGTTCCACCCCCTCTTTCCGTGGGTGCCCCTCCCCCTCAGCGCCCCTTTTCCCGTCAGCACCTCCAGATCCAAGTCACGGGGTTTCTCCACCATTCCTCCACCTCCCTCCCACCTTTCTCTTCCCCTCACCAATGGCACCTTCGGATTCAGTGGCAGCGGCGGAAACCAGCCTCTCCCGAGCTTGATTACACATTGGACTCGCCTGGGGCAGGTCCGCAGGTGTGGACTCACCTCCCAGGCCGCGTTCTTGCACGGGCCCTCGGGCCAGCAGCAGGAACGGGCCCACCCTCTTCGAATCTACACACTGAGGTGCTCCCCAGGGCGCTAGCCCCCAGAAGAGCTTTCTGAATCCAAGGAAGTCTGGAAAACGCCACACCCGGCTCCCTCGTAAAGAGTCACAATTCAAGAGGTCCCGCAGGTAAGACCCCTGTGAAACCGCAAATGTCTAAGACTCTGAGATTGCAAAGCTGTGTTGTCCTGTGATCCGGTGATTTGTGGTGAGAGATACA
Source organism: Mungos mungo (assembly GCA_004023785.1). NCBI lineage: Eukaryota > Metazoa > Chordata > Mammalia > Carnivora > Herpestidae > Mungos > Mungos mungo. Next base: position 8,011 of record PISW01011000.1, read on the forward strand.
GATTGGGTCTTGTTTCTGGCCCAGAAGCCCCCCCAGCCCTTGGAATTTCCTAAGTGATGAGGGCAACGGAAGGCGTCGTTTGTTACGTTAAGGAGGTACCTGTCGGACCCCAGCTAAAGTCAGGGTCGGTTGGCGAACTCCCCCCCGCGCCCAGCCACCACCCCTTCGGGGGAAGGGAGAGGAGCTGGAGATGGAGCTCCATCACCCATGGCCAGTGACTTAATGAGCTGTGCCTGGGTAACGGAGCTTCCATGAAAACCGAAACGGAGCTGATTCGGGGCGCTTGCGGGTGGGTGAAGGCCGGGAGGCCGGGGAGAGCGGTCTGCGCCCTGGGCGTCTCCTCCATCTGGCGGTTCCTGAGTTCTGTCCTTTTATAATAAATGGTTATCTAGTAAGTAAAGGGATTCTGAGTTCTGTGAGCCACTCAAGCAATTTAATCGAACCCGAGGAGGGGGTCATGGACCCTCATTTACAGCAGGCAGTCAGAAGTGTGGGTGACATAGGGCGTCTGGGGGGCTCTGTCGGTTGAGCATCCGACATCGGCTCAGGTCATGATCTCACAGTTCGTGGGTTCGAGCCCCGCGTCGGGCTCTGTGCTGACCATTCAGAGCCTGGAGCCTGCTTCGGATTCTGTGTCTCTTTCTCTGTCTGCCCCTCCCCTCTTCACACTCAGTCTTTCTCTGTCGCTGAAAAATAAATAAATGTAAAAAAAAAAAAGTGTGGGTGACAGCCTGGGCTTGCGACTGTCCTGGGAAGGAGGGTGAGTGGGGAGTGCGGGGAGCAGTCTTGTAGCACTGAGCTCTTGGTCTGGGTCTGATGCTGGCTCTGGATGGAAAGCATTAGAACCGAGGAATCGTAGGGCATGCAGCTCATGTCCCGAGATGCCGGGGCCGAGCTCCCCGCAGTGGAACCCATTTAGTCGCGCAACGTCCATTAAAATTCTGCAAAGAGACTATGCTGAGAAACACATACTTTGGGAAACCTTGGCCTATAGAATACATTTTCCAAGGTTTTTGACTATTTGGTTCTACATACACGTCCAACTTTCGTCGGACTTCCTGCCCTCCAGCATAACTTTTGTTGTTGTTGAGAGAGAGCATGCACCCAAGCAGGGGAGGGGAGGGGAGAGGAGGGAAGAGAGAGAGACAGAGAGAGAGAGGAGAGGAAGAGAGGAAGAGAGGGAAAGAAAGAATCCTAAGCAGGCTCCACACTCAGCGTGGAGGAGCCCGACTCAGGGCTCGATCCCACAAACCCTGGGATCACAGCCTGAGCTGAAATCTAGAGTCGACACTCAATCGACTGCGCCACCCAGGCGCCCAACTTAACAGACGGCCAGTGCCCTGTGTGCTGCCCTTTCTCCCTCGGAGCCTTCCGCGCCGGTGGCTTTGCCTGGTGACTGGCGTCCCTCCTCCCCACCCAGCACATGCTCCTCCCTTAGCGCTCAGCTCAGGTCCGGCTTCCCCACAAAGACCCCCAAGAGCATCTGCACCCTGGGGACACTAGTTCTGTTGACTGTCTGGTGCCTCCTTTTGGCCGTGGACCGTGGGGTGTCCCGTGATCTTCTAGGGTCTGGAGCGCGGATCGCGCTGAAGTTGGGTGGGTTCATATTCTGTCGTTCTCGACCCTCTGAAGGCGGTGACCCCGTGGAGGTTCTCTCCTCTCCTCCCCCGGTGCGGGGCCCTCCGGCCAGCAGGTGCCCGGCCAGCAGGTGCCTGGCAAGCAGTGTGGCCTTGCTTAGTGTCCTCCGGCGCTTGTGGTTTTGCTGGAGCTGACGACGGTCATCCTGGTGGGCACGGTGCCAGGGCACGTGGGAGGGGCGGGGAGGGAGGAACCGCCGGCTGCCAGGGACTCAGGGAAGGCAGTGACAGGCCGAGCATGTGGCCCAAGGAGGTGAGTCCTGGCGCCAGTCCCCGGTCTAGCTGGTCCCTGCTGTCTGGGGACCTTGGTCTCAGCAGCCAAAGAAGGGGCTGCGCTTCGGCCTTGCCCCAGGCAGTGCTCTGGAGTCCTGGTTCCTGCACTTGCCCCGCCTCCACCGCCTCCCTGGAGACTTGGGCCCTTCTAGTGGCTTCTGTGACGCCCCCACTTCCCTCCAATCAGAAGGTGAAGGGCGGTGATGCTACCGAGGGAAAGCTCTGGATCAGCGAGTTCACACACTTGTCGGCGCTCACAGGTTACGTAATCCCCCCCACAGCTCGGGGGGTGGGGTCCAACCGGAGGCCCCTGGACTTCGGGGCGCAGCAGGAGGGCCTACAGGACATGCTAAGGCACAGGGGCCCCACCTAGAGCTTCTGGGTCGGCTCTGGACAAAGGTGCGGCTCCAAGTTCCCTGGTGTTGTCTATGCCGCCCGTCTGGGGACTTAACATGTCGAGGACCCCTGTGTGGTGGCGTCGCCTCCTCCTGGGTCCCCCAGGCCCTGTCACCGGCAGGAAATGTCTCCCTGCCAGAGTAGGGGGTTCTCAGTGACTTTCCTCATTCTAGAGAGAGCTCGGCTTCCATCGGGTCTCCGCTCATTCCTGTGTGGATGGAGGGACAGTGGAGAGTGGGAGGAAGTGAGGGGTAAAAAGATACCAGAGCGACATAAACGGCAGGTCTCGTATTTAAACCCTGGTCACTCCGGTTGCGGAAGTCTTTCCTTGAACCTCTGCTGTGTTCTCTTGGAAACTTTTTAATTAAGAACCTGTTGTCAGGTGGAAGACACTGGCTACTCCTCAGCCTCTTTCTGGCAGGATGTTGGGGATATTTCAAATGAAAAGATTCAAGCAAAACACTTAAGGCCTGACGACAAATATCCATCACGTTTACACAGAAGTGCGTCTTACAGCATAGAGATCAGAAGCCCGGGCGCTGGGTCGGTTACGCGTCCGACTCCTGGCTTTGGCTCAGGTCACGATCTAACAATCTGTGGGCCTGAGCCCTGCATCAGGCTCTACGCTGACATTGCAGAGGCTGCTTAGGATTCTCTCTCTCTCTCTCTCTCTCTGCCCTCTCCCCCACTCTCCTGCTCATGCTCTCTCTAAAAAATAAACATTAAAAAGACAAAAAAGGAATCTTTGACAACAACATAAAGCCTCGTAGGCTCTAGATCAGAATGCCCGTCTTCGAATCGTGGCTCGGTCACTTACTAGCTATGTGATGGGCAAGTTACTTCGGCTCTTTGCCCCTCAGTCTCCTCATCTGTAAATTGGGGAGGATAATAATACTTCCAGACGCGTAATGGAGGTGACCCGGATTACTGTAGGGAAAATACTCAGCACAGATCCTGGTTCATAAGAAGCCTCCCTAAACATGCTGTCGGTCTGGCTCAATGCTTTTGTGCAAACTAACGTGTAAAAGTTCTGCGTTGGAGGGACACCTGGGTGGCTTCGTCAGTTAAGTGTCGACTCTTGATTTTGGCTCAGGTCATGATCTCACTAACTGTGAGATCAAACCCTGTGTCAGGCTCTGCACTGAATCCCTGCTTGGGATTCTCTCTCTCTCTCTCTCTCTCTCTGCTCCTCCCCCACTCATACATGCATGCTCTTTCTCTCTCTAAATAAATAAATAAATAAACATTTAAAAAGAAGAGCACTGCAGAGGCACATCTCACTGGGGTTATTCTGAACACTTCTTGCACCTGAATGTGGGAGTCAGAGCCACATTCCTGGGTGTTGTTCTTTTTTTCTAAGTTTATTTCTTTTTGAGAGAGAGAGAGAGAGAGAGACAGAGCATGCGCTGGGGAGCTGTAGAGAAAGAGAGGGAGACACAGAACCCAAAGCAAGCTGCAGGCTCCGAGCTGTCAGCACAGAACCTGACGCAGGGCTCGAACTCACGAACCGCGAGATCATGCCCTGAGCCGAAGCCGGACGCTTTACCCACCGAGCCACCCAGTTTTGAAACACCCACTGTGTTTCAAATCTTGACTAAACCTAGTCCTTAGTCTGTGAGCTGAAACAAAAGATCTCTCTTTTCTGTCATCTGTTAAGTGCGGATAATAATAGTGTCTACTTCGTAGGATGGTTTTGTGGGTTACGTGAGTTGAACTGTTGTCGGAAAGCACCGCCACGGGGCCCGGCAGGCCGCGCCCTGTGCAGGAGGCATCGGCCGGGGCTCCACGGGGACTTGATAACCACACACCTTCGAGGTGAGCCCTGCGAGAGAACGGACGCTCATGGCCTCGACTGCTCAAGTTCCTGGCCTCGGCGGCGGCGGCGGCACACCCTGCGTTTTACTTTCCCGAGGTCGTCAGTCTCCGAACCCCGGTGGCCGGGACGGGGCTGTGTTTTGAACTGATGTGTCAGATGCACTTATTCCTCAGCTGGGCTTCTCCTCGTCTCGCAGCGAATACATTTTTTATAAAGCCTTGTCTCCAGTTTCCTTTCAAGCTACCGACAGGATATCCTTTTCCTGTTAGGCTGTTGAACGGGTTTTTCTTTTTTCCTTTCAAAGGACAGCATTAACCTCCAGAGTCCAGTAAGTAGGCTCCACTGTGCGTATTATTGGAGCAGCAAGTTGAAGTTTTCATTGGCGCTTCGGTGACATTTCAGGGGCCTCTGTGACAAGAGGCTACGGTGACAGCTCACGTATTCGTAACCAAGTGGGCGAGCGGGACATATTCCCAGATCCGGAGACCCCAGACCTTTTCTTCCTTTACCTTTATTTTCCTTCCAGAAAAAGATACAGGCGCACTTTAGGAAACATACACAAATAATTTCTTAAAATCACATATAATTCTATCAGCCAGAGGCAACCCCTGTGGAAACTTCTTTCTTCTGTGCATGTATATACAGATACAAATTTGCAAAATGTGAATTAGGCTGACTGTAAAACAGCATCGGTACCTTCTTATTTTTTTTAAGTTTATTTATTTTGAGAGAGAGAAAGCGCGAGCATGAGCAGGGAGGGGCAGAGAGCGAGGACCCCAAGCAGGCTCCACACTGGTGGTGCAGAGCCCGGTACGGGGCTCGGTCTCGAGTGCGAGATTGTGACCTGAGCAGAAACCAAGAGTCAGACGCTTAACCGACTGAGCCCCCACAGGCGCCCTCGTCTGCCCCTCTTTAAAGCAGTAGGTAGCTATGGGTACACATATTTTGGAAATGCTGCAATTTGTCTGTGTTTGTAGTTACTGACAACTAGCATTAGTTCTAACCGTATAAATGCATTTCTGAAATTAAGAAGTATGATCAGGCTGAACATCCTGTTTAACAGTAAATACACCAGTAACATTTCTCTGTGCCATTAACTATTCTACATTATAGGGGCGCCTGGGTGGCTCAGTCGGTTAAGCATCCAACTTCAGCTCAGGTCATGATCTCGCGGTCCATGGGGTCGGGCCCCGCGTCGGGCTCTGTGCTGACCGCTAGCTCAGAGCCTGGAGCCTGTTTCAGATTCTGTATCTCCCTCTCTCTCTGACCCTCCCCTGCTCGCGCTGTCTCTCTCCGTCTCTCAAAAATCAACAAAAACCAGAAAAAATTTAAAGTATTCTACATTACTAAGAAAAATCTTTAAAATAATTTCCCTTCTCATTGCAAAGGCAGCATGTTCCCTGAAGACAAATTATTTTAGGTAAACAACAGGAAGAAAAATTTAAAGCACCTAAAATCTCACCGTTCAGAGGTACCTGTCTTCAACGCTTGGATGTATGTTCTTTCTTCTTTCTCTGAGTTTGTGCCTTCAAAAAGAAAAAAAGAGACCCATGCCTACTGTTCTGGGACCTGCATTCTTTCAGTTCATTGACCGTGGATCTCTATGTACGACACTGAAACCGGCTGCATAGTATTCCATCTGGGGATGTATTGGAATTTAAACTATTGTTGGACATTGTAGATTGTCTCGGTTGGTTGGTTGGTTTTATTATTTTAACTATGTGATGAACACCTGTGGTTTTGGGGCTCGATCTCTGGGCAAATCTTTATTGCTTTCAGAAAAACCGCTTCAAGCAGAATTGCCGGGTCAAAGGTTTTAAACCAATTTGATTTATGTTGCCCACCGCCCTCAGAGACTGTACTAATGAATATGTCTGTTAGTGGTGTCTGAGTTCCTTCCGGTACAAGAAACACCAGTGCCACTTTTCTGTCAAAATCTGTCCGTTGAATGAATAACTAAACTATTTCATACTACTCTTGTAATTTGCATTTCCTGGTTAAATTTCATTTTTTCCCCTTGGTTTGATTTTAGCATTTTTCAGGATTAATTTTGAGAGAGAGAGTGCATGCAGATGAGCATGAGGAGGGGAGGAGTAGAAAGAGGGGAGAGAGAGAGAGAGAGAGAGAGAGAGAGAGAGAGAGAGAGAGAGAGAATCCCAAGCAGGATCCTGCTTTCAGCTCAGCATGGGGCTCAATCCCACGAACCACGAGATCATGACCTGAGCAGAAAGCAAGAGTCAGACGCTTAACTGAGCCAGCCAGGCACCCCAGCTTTAGCATCTTAATATTTATTGGCTATTTGATTTATAAGAGTGGGGCATGCAATAAGATAATCTTTCTTAAAAACCATTTATTCTGTAATTTTCTCATTTTGTCATTTGGTCTTAAATTTTGTTACATTTTGAAACTATGATTTTACTCGATAATTTTTTCATGTTTGGGAAATCCTTTGCCTCAAGCTTAGACAAATATTAATTTAAAATCACCTAGTATTTTTATTGTTTGTTTTTCTTAAATCCTTGAAGTATCTGGAATCAGTTGCCACATAGGGTGAGGTAGGAGGGTCTAACTTTATTACTAGTTTTTAATAACATCTTTGTTGGGGTAGAATTCACATGCAGAAGACTCGTGCTATATACTGAATGTTCATGGATAAGTCTGTGTGTGGACATGTTTTTAGTTCTCTTGGGTATATTCTAGGTCTTACAGTAACTCTATGTTTAACTTGTGGAGGAATCGCCAATCTGTTTTCCAAGGAGCCCGCACCATTTTACATTCCCACGAGCAATGTTTCAGGGGTCCAGTTTCTCCACATTCATACAACACTTCTGTGGTCTGTCATTGGTTACAGCCTCTCTGTGGGTGTGAAGCCGCATCTTGTGGTTTTGATTTGCATTTCCCTAATGACTGTGGTGTTGAGCATCTCTTCATATGCTTATCAGCCTATTGGCCATTTATATATCTTTCGAGAAAAGTCTGTGCAAATCTTTTGCCCATTTTCAAATTGGGTTATCTTTTTATTTTTGAGTTGTCAAACTTCTTTATATATCCTAGGCACAAATTCCTTATCAGATATATGCTTTGCAAATCTGTTCATCCCTTCTGTGAATTGCCTTTTGGTTTTCTTTGAAGCACAAAAATGTTCCATTTCGGGGCACCTGCGGGGCTCAGTCAGTTAAGCATCTGAGTCTTGATTTTGGGTCACGTCATGATCTCACGGTTTGTGAGACTGAGCTCCACGCTGGGCTCTGGCGGAGCCTGCTTGGGATTCTCTCTCTCCCTCTCTCTCTGCCCCCACTCCCCCAGCATGAGCACACGCTCTCTCTCAAAATAAATAAATAGAAACTTAAAAAAAAAGCGTTTCATTCTACGACGTTCCATTTATCTATTTTTCTTTTGTCACTTGTGCTTTTGCTGTCCTATCCAAGAAGCCATTGCTTGACCCAAGATAATGAAGATCTGCTTCTCTGTTTTTTTTCTAAGAGTTGCATAGTATTAGCTCCTACACTTAGGTCTATGATCCATTCCGAGTTACTCTGGTTCTTACAAACGGCCAGCCAGTTGTCCTCAACACTATTCACTGAATCACTTTTCCTTTCCCACCAATTACAATGGCGCTGGTGGAACCGACAGCTCACTGTCCCCAGTCCCCGCTCTCCACTCCTCCAGGTAGAAACAGAGGAAGAATCTGAGTTAGGCACGTAGCCATCCAGCTAGAGACCGCACTTCCTAGCCTCCTTGGCAGCAGCGGACGAGATACGCGCCCAAGATCACGTTTTCATCAGGAAATCGTTTCCCTCCGCTACCTTTCCCCCACTATTCCATGGGCTCCGGTACAGACCTGTGCTGTGGGCCGCATGAATGTGGTTGACCCCATGGACGCGGACAGCTCCGAGGGTGCAGGACAGTAAGGCAGGCCTGGGTTTCTGGAATGACCTGGTGGAGCAGAGCTGCCTCCCAACTCTGTGGACCAGCCACCTGCTTCTGGGCTGTGATGAGTTAGAGAAAAAAATCTGTGTGTCACTTGAGCCACTTAATATTTAGGCCTTTTTATTATCACCTTTAAGAGATGCTATATGTCGATCTAGGAAAGAATTTCCTTAAATTTCCCACTCTGTTTTATTGATCTATTCTGAACAACAGCTGCAATTTCTGAAGTTTTATAATGTGGTTAAATGAGGGAACAAGGAGAGGGGAGGAAATCTCTCTCACAGTTTCCAAAGCATTTCTTGGCTCTTCTCCGGCGTTCAATCTGTCCAATGAATGCAGACTAATTTTGTCAACTTCCACCACCTCCTCCTTCCCACCTCCTAAGTCACTGGGTACTTTCCAACCAAAAGTCATCTCTTGCTCTTGCAGAGTTTGTCATTGTCGGAGGCTCTGTGCTGTAACGCTAGCTCAGGCATGACCAAGGTGCGTTTCGGTTCTTGTCACTTCGTGTGGGCAGCAGCCAGTGTCTAGGGGTCAGCCCGATGTTAAAATATGCCCACCCCACCTCGACTGGGGAGCCCACCTCATGAGGACAAAGTGAGGGAAAGACGGGCAGTGGGTGTCGCTTCCAAGGAACCCCGACACCGTGGAGGCGGGCGGGATGAACATACTTGAACAGCGTTGACGCAAACTGTGGAAACGAAACCTTCACAACAAGGGTCCAGGCTGCCCACGGCCGTAGGTCTGTGTCCCCTGGAGAATCGGGGAGGGGAGAGAGCAGCATTGCTTCACACAGTGAAAGATTTCCCTCGAGGACCACACAGTTACAGTGTTCACTGCAAGGGGGGTGGGGTTAGTGTGGGGGTTGTTAATTGAGTCGCTTCTGATTTCCCTTATCCGGTGGTGAGAAACACATCACTTTTGGAGGATGCTTCATTCCGTAATATACGGAGTAAGTGCCATCGACTATAACGTATTCTCTCTTTCTCTCCATTGCGAGAAAGTCGTTTTTCTACCAGAATATGCAGTCGGCCCACCACTTCATTGAACCAATTTAGGACGCTCAATTTCCTTCGTAAAATTGATTTTCACTCCATATTCACATCAAGGGCCCTCCACTTTCTGAATCTGTTACGGCCTCGTGGCGGAGGGCGGAGGGCATGAACAACAGGAAGTCGAGAGAACATGTGTCTGACCAGTTTCTCCATTTCACATGCTCATACCAGCTTCACTTTTGGAAAGTATTTTAAAGGAATTATCTAAAGTAGCTTAGTTTCAAAAGTTAGGTTTAAAATGTTCCTCAATTTCTCAGCATTAACAGATAAACATGGCAAAAAAAAAAAAAAGCAATTATAAAGGCCCTTAAGTATCAGGTCTATTAGTGACATCGCAATACTGCACAGACCCCACCTGGGCCTTATTTCTAGCCTGTTCTTCGGCTGTGTCATATGACTCCTTTATGTTCTTTTAATTTCACCAATAACAAAACATAAATAGATAATAGATACACACATGTATATATGCATATCTATATATATTTTAGGGGGATAATCAATTTCATACTTTTGAGGTTACAAAGTACAGACGTTGTTGATTTGTGTAAATTTCAAAGCACTGCTCTGCATCCTTAGAGTTACCACATTCTCATGGGCCACGCATGTAGCACGTCCTGTGCGGATCTAGGGACACAATTTCTCTGATGTTTACCAAGACTGTCGAAACAGGGACAAAAGAAGGGCTCATGATCTGAGACTATGGGACAGAAGAAGGGACAGGGCCGTACCTAACGCCCTTCGTTTGTCACAGCCCACTCTTCCTCGGGGACAGGGATGTCCTGAGAATGTTCTTCAAGGGCTTACAGATAAGATCCCCGATCCCTGACTCAGGAGGCTTAGACGCCGGTGGAAAGTAGACAGTAAACAACCAGGTTGCTGAGCAGGACTGTGTTAGAGAGTGGCACGTGACAAGAAGGGACCGAGCCTGTGACCTGAGGGAGACTAGTGGCTGCCCCAAGAGCCACTGGTTAGGGGCTTCAAGTCTTGCTGGGCTCTAGCCCGGGCAAAGCCCTGGTCTGAGATCAAGTTCCCTTCTACGGCTCAGGAACACTCCGCGCCTTCCGTGCGCTGTTTCCCCAGGGCTCATGCTTTGTGACCGTCCTGGCGACCCCCCTACGCAAAGGGACTGTGGCTCACTGCTTCACCGGCCCCTCAAACAGCACCGGGCACACCCTAAGTGTTGAGCACACATGTGCTGAATGAATGAATCGAATAACATCTGTACCTGAACTTGCCTAGATGACATTTTTCTCCGAGCGGCCCCTCCCTGTCTGTGCTCTCCAGCCGGAGCCCCCTCATCCTAGAGCTGCACTCCCCTCTGCACCCCAAGCTCGCAAGTCACCAGGTCCCCTTGATTCTCTTTCTTGTGCTTGGGTATTTGTATCCGTAGCTATTCGAACAGCTTCTTAATGGGAGGCCTTGCCCTAGGCTTGCCCTGTCCGGTAATGTCCGTATTTCTGCCAGACAGGTCAGTACGTCACATGTATCTGATCAAGACCTCTTGGGGTGCCTCAGTGGTCCGCCCCCCGCCCCAACCCCGGGTCCTCCCAGTTTCTTGGGATGGTCTACACAACCTCTCCACTCTTGTCCTCGATTCCCTGCCAGACCCACCCAACACGCCACCTGCCCGCAGTGGGCGTTCCGTCAGTGGCTGAGCAGGACTTGAGGGTCGGCTGGGAAAGGAGCCGGCTGCTGTCCCCGTTCACTGGGCGAGGCTGGGCCTGCGGGAGGGGCGCCGGCTTCTGGTCCCTGGACACAGGACAGCCCCCTTCCGGCGAAGCCTCCTGGGGTACCACGTGGGGGGGGGGTCCTCACGTTGCACTGGAGAGAGCCCTTTAGGGCTGTCAGTCAGGTGACACCTAAACGTGTGGGATCGAGGGCGTCCTGACCTTTGCTGAGCACCTTACCCCGCGGCCTCCTCCCCCGCCGACCCGCTGCCCTTCCAGGTGAGGCCCCTCAAGAACTGGCCGACCAGTGGGGGTGCTGGGGGGGGGGAGCTGGGAAAGCCTGCCGGGGTTGGGGGGGGGCGGGCGCCCGGTGAGGAGCAGCGCCCTCCCGTGTTCAGAGAGGGGAATAAAGCAATTACGTTTTCCCAGCCACTCTGCATTAGAGAAGATTGATTTGTCCTTCTGATGTGTTGTTTCCACAGGAGCAGGGCTTAACCTTTTAAGTGAAGATTATAAAGCTCCTAATTCATTTAAAATTAGGCTTCAATTCCATCAGCACTTAATGCTCAAGTGTTACTGTGGGACTTGCTGCGGACCGTGATCTGACTGCCAGGCGGAGCCGGAGACCTTCTCGATTTGAAGCCGCTCTTTCCGGTGGCTGTCCAGTTTGTTTTCAAAAATTACCTTCCGAAGGAGATAGGACTTTCTGTGTAAGATCACCAGAGTATTAATAAATACCTTTTAATTAATGATTAGCACTGACGCATCTTCATAAGCACAGGACTGGCACATAGGCACGGAACAGGCACGTTCAATTAAAAGTAATTTATTGTATTCTTCTGGAACGGACATAAAGAGCATCTTGGGAATTGATATCACAACACAACGTTATACACCATTTTCACAACTAGCCTTGTGTTGAAATTTTTTTTTAAAGAACATAGTAATTTTAAAAAAATCTAAATATTTACATATTAATAAAACATATATACAGAAGATCGAGACATTATCCATAGATATGGAATTTTTCTTTTTACTAAGAAAGCCTATAAAAAGGATTTCTGAATAAAGTCTGAACAGTAGTCACAGTTAAGTAAACACAAATACAATCTGAATGTACAAAATACGATTTCACCGTCGCAGTTTTGTGATATGTGCCTCCAGTCTGTGGGGTGCATCGCACGTTATCTGCGAGGTGGACAACCCCCACCCCCTCCTCAAGTACTGAAAACTCCAAGCTGTCGCCCAGTCTTGGAAGTGCTTTGGAAGGTTCACGATGCATATTTAACAGATCCCACGGTTGTCAGGTAAATGTTTGTACCTTTATTAGCAACACCCTCCTCTGACTGTAATAGAGTGGGAAGGTCACTAATGAATCTTTTCAGTGCCCTTGAGAAATATTTCCTTCCGAGGGGGCAGAAGACAAAGTTTGCAAACCTACGCTGCAGACACCAAGGCCCTGGTGTGTAGCGCCCCCCCGCACCCCCCCCCCCCCCAGGGCTGGTCTCAGGGAAGGGCCTGCCAACTGGCCTGAAATGTAAAAGCCTAATAACAACTCTGGGGGGTGATGGGAACAGTTGCTCTGAGCCTTGCTCACAGCTTCGGAAATCAGACAGGAGACACACGGACAGGAGGCGCCGGCTGTGTTAGGCGGACCCCACGAGCCACGCCTGGAAGCGGTTTTGTCACATTTCAGGGACGGCGCCTACGCTCTGCGGTTGGTGAGCTGGTGGTCCGCGGCCCGCTGAGCCGCCCCGGAGCCCCGCCGGGGTCAGGTCCAGGGTGACGGGGGCCTGGGACGGGGCGCCTACACGGTAACTCTGAGCTCTACCGCTCTCTGCCTCCGCAAGGGCAGGCGGAGGTAGGAGACCATCGGCACAGCCGGTTCCCCCTCGGGCTGGGCACTTCTAGTCCACATTTCCTCCCGGCCGGTGTTCGGCCTTTGGGGCAAGTGCCAAAGATTTCACGGTAATTTGCTTTATACAGTGAATGAGGTCTCCACGCGGGGTTGTGAGGAAAATCGGTTTACAGTCACCGTCTTTTTGGAGAAGGGACTCTGGAGGTAAATACTTCTATAAAACACATACCCACAGGGCAAGATACCACTTAGTATAAACCCATAATTTCGTATGTTGCTTTCATGTGAAGCGGAAGGCGAGTGTATTGGGAGCCGAATCAAGTGCGTCATGTTAAGGACACTGGCCGCTGCGCCACGCCGGCCGCCACGCCGACGGCTCAGTGTAAGCCGTCGGGGAGAACAGTTGTTAGGTGTCGTGTGGGTCACTGGCTGCTTTGAGTTTCTCGCCTTTTAATTAGTTATTTGTCCCTGTGTTGATGTGACCTACGCGGGGGTTTCTCCTTTCTAGGAATTGGTACGTCATTTGCTCTTACTCAGTTACAAATGGCTACTTTGGGAGGAACCGATGTCACAAATGACTTCACCTAACCGGCCAGAGCTGTCCTGTCTCCCCAGGCAGCTTTCTCACCGGCCAGGCCGCCGCAGGCCTCCTTAGCGTTGGCCTTCACGACTGCTCCCTCGGTGCTGGGAAGGGCTGTTCTGCTGCAGGCTGCGTCGCCGCAGCGCGCGTGAACATGAACGGGCGTCAGAACTCGACATTGTCCCCTTGAGCTCGGGAGAGACAAGGACAGGGAGGGGACAACGCTGCTTTCCAGCGAACCGTGAACCGAATGGGTCATACGCTGGACTTCGGGGCGGGAATGAATGAGTCAACTCTTAAAATATGGTTTCTAAAACCCTTACGCCAAACTGGAGGCCGGACGGTCACAGAGCACAGAGGAAGGAGAATAAAACCCTGCAGGTGTGACGGGGAACGTTCACAGAACACCCGCACTGGCCGTGACCTGACATGCTACGTGCACCTCTGAGGGAATTCAAACGGGAGAGTTACATGTGCCCAAGATCACTGTCACTAACAGGAGAGTCTAGGCAGTGAAATCTGGCTCTGTGTCATCCGTGTTTCCTCTCCTGATGTCAAATATATTACCTACAACAGAGACAGGACAATGACGGGGGGGGGGGGCCACTTCTCCAAAAGAAGAGCTGCACAGTTTTCTGTGATGGGGCCAGAGGCGGGCACGCGGGGTGGGAGAGAACCCGGCTGAGGAAGCCTGTTTCATACTTAAATCACTCACTTCTCAGCCAAGGCTTTATTTAGTTGGGCTACGTGAGCAATGTTAGAAATTTGTAATGATGATTTTTAAAAAACGTTTTTAAATGTTTTTTTTTTTTAAATTTTTGTGTGTGAGAGAGAGACACAGCACGAGTGAGGGAGGAGCAGAGAGGCAGACACAGAATTCAAAGCGGGCTCTAGGCTCTGAGCTGTCAGCACAGAGCCTGACGCGGGGCTCGAACCCACGAACCGTGAGATCATGACCTGAGCTGAAGTCGGGCACTTAACCGACTGAGCCGCCCAGGCGCCCCTGTAATGATGATTTTTACAGGGAAGTCCATGAATGTGTGTTACTGTTGGGCAGGTTCACATATTGTCCAGGAATAGAAAATGGCTAAATAAAAACCGCTTTCCCTGTCCCAGAGAACGTGATGCAGCTATTCAAAGAACGTGGGTGAAGATATGTGTGAAAAATGGAAAATGCTTGTTCGGTTAAAACAAAACAAAACAAAAACCTCAGGAGACAAAACTTTATGTCTTTGATCTCCAATTGTGTAAATAAGTAAAATAAATAGAAAGGAAAGTCTGGGGGAAAACACCCAATAATGGTCGTCTCTGAGTGGCAAAATTGATTTTTATTTTCTTCCTTGTACTTTTGGTACTTGTTTAAAAGTACGTAACAGAGTGCCAATTTGTGACAAAAACTGCCCAGCCCTGGGAGGGGGTGGCCGGCTGGCACTGCCCTATTTCAAAACAGGAAGCCTCCTTTGTAAACTTTAGAAAGCACTGTTGGGATTTTCCTTGCTCTTTACAAAGTGCTCCCCAGTCAGTCCTGGGTGCTCTGTGGTCGCCAGAGCGCCGTCCACACCCGGGGTCCCGCCTGCCTGGCACAGCACGGGCTCCCCGAGTGCGGGCGCCGGTGCACAGGACCGAGGGGTGCGGATTCCTGGGCGCTGCCCAGACGCCCTTCCCGGCAGGGCTGTGAGGGGCAGAGAATTAGGAAACTACGTTTTCCTGCTGAAGAAGCCGTCCGCGCTCTTGCGGGGAGCTAGACACACAGGCTGCTTGAATGGAGTGGATGACAGCGGATGTCCCTGGACCGAATGTCACCCTGACCTGCTCAATCCTGGGCGTCAGATCAGAGACACTTGAGGATTTACGCCCCTCTCCCGCCTCTCCCCAGCACGCATGGATTTGGAAAGCGGAAAAAGACCTCAAGAGGGTAATCAAGGCGTGGCTCAGCCTTTAGAGAGAGGACCACCTGCTGCCAGCTCAGCTAACCCAGGGAAGGACGCGGTCACCAGTGAGTCACCTGTGCAAGAAAGGTGCACTTCGCCTCTGGGCCGCCTCCCTGGGACACACGGAAGGGAGGGGTCAGCAGCGGCGCTGTGTTCAATGACGCTGCCCGGACCGGGATTTTACTTGAGGGCCCAAAGCGACGTGCAAGAGGCTCTGATTTCAGCGGCAACATCGGAGCCCGAGTCGGCAACTTCTTCCCCCTCCTCTGAATCATAAGCGGTGCGGTGTCTCCTGCTGCTTAGGGATTTGGATCAAGTATCAGCAGCCTGGGGGAGAGGCCTGCGGCCTCCGACCGGCTTCGCTAGGGCGTCACGGCCTCGGGCAAGATTTGAGAAAGAACTCCAGTAAGTGAGTTGAAACAGCAGGAGGATTTCAGGTAGACTTATCGACGGACATTCTAATAGTGAAGACAGACACTGGAATGGAATCCTAAAGGAATTAGTACGTCCATCAGCTCTTAGGATCTTTAGGAAACATGCACAGGAAAGCTGGCTTTGGCTTAGGAATAAGAAAGCTACGCGGTGTGGTGGCGGGGGGTCCAGAGGCCGGGCTGCGGCCAGGCCACCGCCAGCTGTGAGACCTGGAGGAAGTCATTTAGTGTTTCTGGGCCTCAGGCTTTTTTACCTGTAAAATAAAAGGACTGGATAAAAAGAAGGGATGGGACTAGGTGATCTCTAACGCTCCTTCTTTCTCAGATTCCTTGACATTCTTTCCAGCTCCATGAGGTGGTTCTACCATCCCGTGTGCCACTTCCTCATCTGAAACATCTCTCTGCCTCCATCTTCAGACAGGAAAATGCAAAGGTGTTATTTCAAGGGGAATGGTCTTCAAGTGATGACGGTAGTACTAATGACAGCAAGGTCCAGGGTGTCAAAAGACCCGAGGATGGGCGACACGTGCCCTGGGGGCCCTGGTGGGTGGAGTCTGCCCCCCAAAACGCACAGTCTCATTACGGGTAGTAATATTCCCCGCATCTAACGGGAGGGGCCAGGTGCTAACCCCAGCTGTCCTGACAGGCAAGGACGCGATGGGAAGGAACAATAGAGATCATGCATTTCAATGATCTAAATTCATAAACGTGGAAACCGAGCTAAAGCAGGAGAGAAATCCCTTTTCCATAACAGCCGTGTATCCGGTAAGAACTCGATAGAAGCAGGTCCTTTCTGCACCCGCTGGCTCATTTCACTTGTTTGTCCATCGGTCTGTTGCTTAGCTACGCAGTGACCGAGGAAGTTCGGCATCGTTGGCACGGTTGAGCTTTCTCATTGTGCCGAGGGTCGCTCACCCACGTCCATCCTACCCCCGTGAGCGCTGCTTTCCTTGCCATCCCGGGGCAAGTGCCAGTGAGGCACCCCCGAGCTAGCCGGTTCCTACAGACTGCACTTAGATTTGCCAGCTTCTATTTAAAACTTGCCACCCCAAATCTGGAATTGTGTTTTCGCTTAGAGCGGGTTTTTGGGGTGTCTGGGTTTGGCGGGCAGAGGATCTGCGGGTAGTTTTGTGAGGGCCTTCGGTAGAGTCCCCACAACTGCTGGGGGAATAAATGATCACGTGGCAAACTGATCAGACCTCTGTCTGTTGGGCTCCTGGGGGAGGAGCCAGTGCTGAGGCGGGAGGCCAGGGTCCCGGTCAAATAATGGGGCCTTGGCTTACCATGTTCTGGTCAGCTGATCTGGTTCTAGAACTAGAAATGTGCACCCGCGCTAGACGGACTGGCTTCTTCAGTCACTCGGTTAAAACACCGTATTCGTTGGTCGCCCGTTATAATGAAGCGCAGTGACTGACCAGCTGCGTCTCCTAACCCTTATGGGGGCGTTGGACGGGGACAGAACGGACATGAACTTCATCGCAGAACTGGTGGTCCTTGCTCTAACAGGAAATGTTAAAGTACTTTCAATGTCCGCAGGTTTGGGGAGGTAGGATGTTGTGACCCCAAGTTCTTAGGACTTGCTGTTCTGAGCTTTTTGAGACTATGAGACAGGGTGTGAGGAAAACGGAGCTTTTCCTACTCTGTGTAAAAACATCTCTGAGCACAAGGCACTGAGAAGCTCTAATTCCCAGGGGCGGGGCCCGGGGCAGTGGCTCGAGCCTGGGCGTCTCTGAAGTGACCCACGTTTTCAATGCAAATGTTTTCAGGGGCTGTGTTTTCCAGCGGGTGATGAAAACGTAAATGTGTGTTACCTGTTGGTGGTAGAGAAATGCCGTCCAGTCTCTCGTCACCGTCCGCTACCTCTGCTGGTGGCAAACACAGGACACGGATCTCGTTAGTTTCAGGGGCACATTCATTTTGCCGAATACAGTGATACAGTGTCAAAACTCCAGTGTGCGTAACACATTCGACTTTCTTTCCCCTCTTCAGCGTCTGTTGGTTGGCATTGATTTTAGTACCCTTGTTTAAATCAAACATTTTTAAAAAAGATAATGATATGAAGGTTTTTTTTTTTCCTAACGATCACTGATGACTTCAGTTCACTTTCACCTGTTTGCAGGGACACAAATCTTCTCCCAGAATCTGGGGTGAATTGCTTAAATATGATCATCGAAGGCACAGAGGTCAGTGAATCTCTGTGGCAGAATTTCCCCTGGTCGTTTCCAGAACCAACCTAACCAACCCTGTGAGGGAGTCTTAGGAGATGACTGGACATTGGCCTGAGGTCAGTCATAGGGAAAAATCAGAAGGAATAAGTGTATCTTCAAAAGATTTGCCATGACTGCGTTTCAAAAGGCAAACTTCTGCTCATGTCTGATGTGTTTTAATCTCCTTAAGGGTTTTCCAAAGGCAGAGCCTTCAGTCAGAGAAAACCTTCCACTAAGTACAAAAAGGAAAGGGCTCATTTGTCTCCTGATAACCGATGGGCCCGTCAGAGTCCCCGGCATGCTGCGGACAGGTCAAAACATTTCATTTTGGCCAAGTGGAGAATTCTGGCGACAGGTCCCCCCGTCCCGGGACGGTTTCCTCTCCCCGCCACCTTCGTGCTGCCTGCGCATGCACACGGGAGGCCAACCGCGTGGGGCCGCCATTTCCCAGCAGCCTGTAATGTTTCTGCTTTTATTGCTCTGGCTTTAGCCCGATCGGGGTCAGAAGTGGCTGGAGACGTTGAAAGATTTCCACTCCAGTTCGTTCCCTAACACCCTGTCCTCAGATCGCTACACACCATTGTCTGCTGACCTGCCAAATCCACCACAAAGAAAATGCCCAGCGGAGACACCATGGTCAAGACCAGCTTGGGTTGGAGAAGAATGTCTGCTCTTCTCCTCTAAAACCATGTTGTAGGTGAATATTTAATAACATTCGATTCAAGCGCTAGGATGGAAAGATTAAACATTTTAAAGTAGGTTTATAGATGAAGTACAGGACGTACTAAAATGTTAACAGCATTTCCCTCTGGATGAAAGGCTTATAGGCCTTTACAATGTGGTCCTTTGGGTTTTTTAAATCATCCTATATATTGAAAAAATAATGAACTTGTGTTACTTTTACGTTAAGAGGCATTATTTTCTTCTAACTGGTTTGAGTGAATTTGGGTGGGGAGACGAGCTACGTGCTAGTTCCTTAATTGTCCAGGATTTAAAAAGCCTTCAGCAATAATAACAAGAGCAGCGCCCACCACCACCGTTTCTTAGATGTTTACCGTTCACCGAGCAATTTATGTACCTCCTGTCATGTAACTCTTAGAAAATGCTACAAGGCAGGCCTGTTTTTAATCCATTTTAACAACGGAACTGGGATAGAGAGAGGTTAAGAGACTAAGGTAATCTGGAGTGCCCAGCTGGCTTGGTGGGGTGTGCGACTCTTGGTTTCAGGGTCGTGGGTTCGAGTCCCAAGCTGGCTATAGAGATGACTAAAAACAGTAAATCAACAAAGAGGAGAGAAAGAGAGAGAGAGACAAAGGGAATGCAGCTAGTGAGTCAGTCAGGTCCATGCCTGGGCTCTTAATCTCTTTGCTATTAATAATCCAAACAGACATCACTATACATCACTATGAACTAATTTTTTTTAAATCTCCAACTTCTAGTTCATTTTATACTTTAGTAACTTTCTCCACTTTACATGTAAAATGATCTTCTCTGTGGTTCTAACAAAGCCCTTCCCTTTGTAATCAGCCATCCCCACTTTCAAAACCCAGGCCTGTGCAATTCTGTGCTTCAGGAAGAACAGAACACACACATCCGAAAAACAGACAGATGATTATATGTAAATTAGTGTGTGCTAGCCGCACGCACGGGGCCAAGTGTCACGGATGAAGAACGTGGCTGTGTTGCTGAAATTTAATTATAACATCTGTCTGTAACCACCAGCTCACGGTCTTTCTTCTCCGGTGACAGTCAAGTTGTGAAATTTAGAAAAGATTGAGCAAGTCCAATAAAAATTTAATAGCAGTGACAGCTTTACACTTAGATCTAACACAAATAAAAAATTGTGACTTCAGCTCTGAGGAAATAATGTAATGAAAATGACAAAAATCCACACCGGGAAGGGAAATCATCCCAGTTACAGAGAAAAATTATTACATGTGACGAGAGCCCCGAATGACTCTCTGAGTCGCACGACAGCCTTTCCGATCTGGATGGGACGCTTCTCCCTCCTAGAGGCGGTCTGGGCGTCCTCGGGCAGTGAGCTGACGAGCTGGCCCGGCTAGTCTGCGCCTAACTCCGGGAGCTGAGCCAAATGTGGTAAATAAGGTTGAGGGTGTGGAACGTCTACGAGACGCTGTTTGTGTTACCGTTTGGACGGGGAGTAATCAAGACAAAAACACGAGAGGGAACAACATCATTGATCCCGGCCTCTCGGTTCCCATCAGCCTCAGGAAGGAAAGGAGAGCGGGTCTATTTCCCATCTTGCAAGGTCCCACTTCGATGGCGCTTGAGGAGGATGAAGTGTAATAGAATTTTGATAAAATCAGGAGATGGAGGCTATGTGGCGGGTCACTGCTGAGGTGCTGCCATCTGGGCCAGCTGGGTTGGTATCTGAGGGCTGTTTTGTCCTCCGATGCAGAAGGGACCTGGCATAAAGGTAGAGGAGAAGTGCCAGGCGCCCATCACAAATATCTAGGGATCTGTGGTCAGACGTGAAAGTGTCCTGAATCTAATATAATGATGCCCAGGGAACAGGGCGCTCCCGCAGGGAGGGGCGGGGCTGCAGGCGGGACCCCGCTGGGCAGGGGCAGGCGCGCGGGTGCGAGATGTGTGTGTCACGTGAGTTACTGGTACAGATGCCGATGGTTAAGAACTGTGTCCGCTGGCCCCTCTGTGGGACAGAGAAGCAGGAATGTGGGGGGACGTCCTCACTGTGTCCGTGTGTGGGCGCTGGGGGGGGAGGGGGAGGCACGGAAGGGAATGGAGACCAGAGCTCAGGGCAATTGGTCTCTGCATCTAACGGTAGGAAAAAAATGGTGTGGTTGTGGACAAAAGATAGAGGATGAGGAAACACAGTTGTTCTTAATTTGTCAAACACAAGTTTATATCAAGATTAACTTTTTTTCCTAACCAGCTTTTCTAAATGGATCTTTCCCTCTCTCTGTTAAAAAATGAATGGTGTTGTGTTATATGGAAACCAACTTGGCAATAAACTATTCATTAAAAAAAAAGGATGGTGTAGGGGCACCTGGTGGCTCAGTCGGTTAAGCATCCAACTTCTGACTGGCTCAGGTCACGATCTCACGGTTCATGAGTTCCAGCTTCGCACTGGGCTCACGGCTGTCAGCACAGAGCCCTCTTCATATCCCCCCCCCGCCCCTCCCCTGCTTGTGCTCTCCTTCCCCTCTCTCTCAAAATAAATAAACTTAAAAGGAAAATGAACGTATAAAACTATCCGTTGGACTACACGTTGAAGAGGTTTCCAGAATACCTCACAAAGAGGAAACAAAGTTTAAACCAAACTTCCCATTTTGGCCGTGCGGCCCTTTTCCAGTGTTGAAAACCACAACTGCGCGGAGTACACGTGAGGATGGAGGTGGCGCAGCGACGTGACTCCTGAGTCAGGCGGCGCCCACCTGGCGGCCGGAGGGAGCTCCCTGGGCTCCAGCAAACCGGAAGGTTTTACAAGATGGACAAGGACGTCATCAACAGAAAAAACAAACCCAGCACAAAACCCAAACGGTTATTTCGGGTCAGGCCAGCTTCCTTTGGGACAAACGGCCTTATTGGGTGGGTCACCTCCTCTTGCTCTGGGAGATGGCGAGGGACCGGGTGACAGGGTACTTTGTTGGCGCCGACCCGAAGACTCCTCACTGACCAGTTCAAACTCCATTTCTGTGTGACTGAGCGAGGCCTTAAGCCCCAGTTGGGTGGGGACCCGGCACAAGAGACTAGTCTGGGCCTGCGGTTCCCCCTTAAACACCAGGAAGCTGGTTCCGTGCGCCCGAGAACAGCCTCCCGCGGCCGCTCCCATTACACTCCATGTTCTCTCTACTTTCCGCGTCTCCTCCCCTCTGAGGTTTCTCTTCAAACTTAGACTTCTCAGGTCCCCTCGGGACTTGTCGTCACCTTTCTCGGCGGGAGTCACGTGTTCTGCGGCACAGGGGCCCCTTCCTTCCGCCGGGTTGACCCTGCGGTACTCGAACTGGTAGCCTCAGTACTCTGGGTTCACACACTCCTTTTCCCTCAAGTTGTTCCAGGCATTTTCACCCCCCCCTCCCCCCCCGTGGAGCAGGCAGGGGTGCGGGAATACGCGGCCCAACCCCGGGCCACATGCTGGCGGCAGCACTGGGACCAGCGTGTGGAAGAACCGGGAGGGAGCCGGGTGGCTGCTTCTTGGGGGGACTGGACCCTTTTCCTCTCTTCTGTGCTTACACAGGACTAAATTCAGTATTCAGTATTAAATTCAGAGTATGAAATTCAGTATTAAATTCACTCTGGCAGATTCTAGATTTCTCTCAGGCCTGCCTACTCTATGCAGCGTCTTTGGGTTTGGGGCCTCAGCCATTTCCCCCGGCGAATCAACAGGTAAACGCAGCTCTTCCGCACCCAAGCAGCAAGATCGCCAAGGCAGAGTTCGGGCAGCACGAGACCACCTTGATACTCACTAGCAAAGACACCATTCCGGTGAAATCTGATTTGGGATATGGCACTGAGGGGACACGGCACCAACACGGCATTGGGGCTCAACAGGGGTTAGTTGCTGTGTATCTACCGTGTTCTCTTTGTCACAGCTGTCGTTCAAGTGTAGAACAGAGTGTTCACCCCGACCCTTTTCTTGGAGACCAGTCTAAGGAGGGTAAAGTCACTAAAGGCGGCCTTTTGGGAGGCAAGTGAGGCAGAGGCAGCAGACGGCTGGAACAGGAAGGGTGAGACACCCACTAGCGGGAAGTTACTCTTCCAACTGCTACTCAGTTAATCTACCCTGCGCGAGCTCAGGCCGCCATGACATAAGACTCTGAACCTTGGGGGAGGAAGGGAGAAGAGAGGCAAGTGGGAGGGGGCTAAGGAGGGGGGAGGTGGACAAGGAAATGAGAGAACGGACTTGAGCAGGAAGGAAGGGGCACCCAGGACGACCACGTAAGTGGTCACAGGTGTCCCCAGAGTCGTAGGGACCTTGTCCCTGGCACAGAGCTTGGGGATGTTGCCACCCTGTGGGTTCTGGGTTGGGGGGGGTAATGGAATAAGTATTTGAATGTCAAGTAAGGTGCATAAGGAATATTGTCCAGGATCTCATGCAACCAGGTTGTGCTAAACGAGAAAGACCTTTTTGGTGGGGATTATTGTCCCTTCTTTCCCATCAATTGATTCACTGGCTCATTCAACAACTGTTCTTGTATGTCCGCGACGTGCCACGAGCCATTCTAGACATTTGGGGTGCAGACTCATCTCCGGAGGGGCTCATGGGCAGAGGAGGAGACTGGAATGTCGTCCTCTGGTAGGAGGAGAGGCGGGCAGGAGGGCGGGACTAGCCTGTCAAGGGCCCCGCAGGCTGTGCTGGAGGGGCGTGTAGAAGGGATTGTATTGGGGGAAGACAGGAAGCTGGGAGTGTCCAATCAGGGCTGGGGCACGTCAGATGTAATTCTCAGAGAACGGAGTCTAGGGTCTGGGGACCTGGCCACATCTGGAGCTGCAGGCTGCTGAGCCAGCCATGGCGGGGCAGTTCCAGTCCCGGCTGAGGCTTTAGAATAAGAACAGCACCAGGAACGGAAAGCAAACCACGTGGTTTAGACTGTGGATTAGACCAAAGGAGAAGAAGGCAGTGCTGGAGAACCAGGAGGACAGGCAAAGACAGGGAGACCCCAGAACCCAGGGGAAGAGACTTTCAAGACGGATGAGATCTGACAGAGTCAAAATCAACATGCAGGTCAGATGCAGTGTTGACGTAACAGAAAGGGAATCCTGTCTCCCTCGTGAACGCAAGAGTGTGGGTAGGGGTGCGGGCCGAGGGCAAAACGCAGTGGGTTCTAAATGGGTCAGGGAAGCCAACTCAGGAAATGCAAACCCTTTGGAGGAAATTTGACCAGCACCTTCCAGAAAAAGAGACGGTAGTGGTTTTAAGAAAAGGCAGGGACAGGGGCTCCCCGGTGGTTCAGTTGGTTAAGACGCTGACTCTTGATTTCGGCTCAGGTCATGATCTCCCAGTTTGTGGGATCGAGCCCCATGTTGGGGTCTGAGCTGACAGGGAGGAGCCTGCTTGGGATTCCCACCTCCCCCACCACACACATGTGCTGTCTTTTAAAATAAATAAATAAACATTAAAAAATGTATTAAAAAGAAGAAATGGTAGGGATGAAGGAGGAGTCCTGCTCTGTCTTGGGCTGGCAGAGGCGAGGAGGGTGAGGGCACGGACACGTTCTGAGCAGCCCGCGTCAGCTCTGTGCTGGTGGCAAAACTTAACACTGCTGATCCTGACTCTGAAAACCCGGACACGCAGGCACCGGCCTCGTTGTATCGATGGAGAGCCCGAGGCTCAGAGACGGACCCAGGAGTTTGCAAATGGCAGACGGGAGCTGGGAAGTCGGACCCGTTCTTCCCGTACCTCCCTGCGTTTATTTGCGGTGATTTGTAGATGAAGAAAAAGGCAGCAGAGGAAACGGAGAGAGCTGGGGGGAGGGGAGCAGACGGTCTACTCCCCAAGCCCGAAAATGTCCGTGGGCGCAGAGGCGTCAGTAGCCGTGATGCCGGGACGACAGGAGCAGAGGGGACGCCCGGCCCCCTGACCTGGACCCGGGGAGGCCCCCGGCGCCCCCGTGCACCGATACGTTCTCACAGGGCCCGCCTGTTCACGTCGGGCAGATGTCTGGGACCTCACGACAGCTGTGAGGCAGGCTCTAGTTTTCTGGCTGCGTCGCGAGGGAGACACGGAGCCCTGGAGGGGACCGTGACTTGCCCGAGGCCCGGGGCTGGTGAAGAGCAGAGAGAGCGGAGAACCAGGTCTCCCGGCCTCGGCCTCAACTTGCGGCCCTGACGCTACGATACGAGTCCACCAGTGACAAGTGTCAGTGGCCCACTGCTCTTTATAAAGAGCACCAATTAGTATAAAAGGAAGCAAATGGTTAAAAAAAAAAAAAAAGAGGAAAGGAAGATTTTAATTAAAAAAAAAAAATCATCCACAGCGAAATACCGGAGTCCTGATGGCTGCTTTACAGAAGCACCGAAGCCGCCCTCGGCACCCCCGGCCTGTGCCCGGAGCTCTCCCCGGGTGCCCCCCGCTCTAGGACGCTGTGGGTGCGCGCAGAGGAGCCGCTGGAGACCCAGGCCCGCCGCCAGCGCGGCCGCGCCCGGGCCTCTGTGCCCGCCAGCTGTGCGGCCGCATCTGCAGCCCGGCTCCGGACCCCGGCGCCCTCCGGCTCCAGAGACACGGAGGCTCTCAGCAGGCCGGTGTCCTGAGGTTTGATCAGAACTGTTTGTTTGTATTATTTATTTTTTATTTGGGGGGAGAGAGAGAGAGAGAGAGAGAGAAAGAAGAGAATCCCAAGCAGGCTCTGTGCTCGAACTCATGAACTGTGGTATCACGACCTGATATGAAATCAAGAGTCAGACACTTAACTAACTGAGCCACCCAGGTGCCCCTGTTTATTTTAAAAATAGTCTCAGGAGGTGTGTGGATGGTAAAAACCTGGCCTCAGATGGATTCTTCACTGGGAAACTGGCTCACGGTCATTTGAGGCCTCAAATGACCCAATCCAAATAGTCATAATTCAATTGAAATACTCTTAGAATCACCAAAGCCAGATATGAAAAATACACACTTGACGGAACCTATTTCATGTGGTGTTTCTGGTAGGAGGGTTATTGTTATTATTATTATTTTTTTTACCTTAAGCAGCTGGTACTTTTTCCACAAAGCCACGTAGAACCAAACACACAAAAATCAATAGCAAACGGAAGGAAATCACAGAGGAGAGACCCAGTCTCCCAGATGAGACCCGTAAGGCCACAAATGAGATGGGCCATCTTCCTCATTTATACTATTAAAATTAAACGGTTTGACATAATTTTTGCTATTTCATCTTCAGGTGAATTTCCAAATTCATTTGCCTAAGACTTGAAACTAGAAACCATAGCACATTAGATAGAGCTTTCCCTTCAGAAGACAAAAAGACAGTGAAAATACCCCAGAGCAGGGATTTGTGTTTTGCACCGTCCGGGATTTCACTAGGGGCGTCTGCAGTCATCTCCCCGCAGCGGATTCATACCTGAGCCTCTTTTTAACCTTCTTCGGGCCAGTTTAATTTGATCTTGCAGGATCTGTACCCAGTCTCTCGGGCCAGGAAGTTTATCCACATGATTAGCGGTACAGTATTTTTCTGTGAAGACTGAAAGAAAACGTGAAATATTGTTAAATACTTTAGCAAATAAAAAAGCATGCATATCTGAAATAGGAATATATCCCAAGAAGGAAAAAAAAAAGTGTATTTCTAGAAGATGTTAGTTCTGCAGCACGTGCCTTCAATACCCACATGACGGGGGCTGGCGGGGGCCCTGCTTATACCCAGTGCACTGCGCTTTGGAATGAAAGCGGCCGTAACATACAAGTGGGCTCTGTCCGCTTGCTCCACACCCATGTATACGCGTCTTATGGGCGGAGAAGAAAATGCTTCCTGTGGGTCTGCTGGCCCCATGAAAAAGTTCAGCAAATAAATTATTACTGTTGTTTGTTAAATCCGATCTTATGCAAGATTACACAGAAAAATGGTGTACTCGTGGGGACTCCTAACTCAGTCAGTGCTTGATAATCAGTTGTATCTTTTTAAGTTTGTTTATTTTGAGAGAGAGGGAGGGAGAATCCCAAGAGGTGCAGAGCCCAAGACGGGGCTTGAACTCACAAACGGTGAGATCATGTCCTGAGCTGAAACGGAGTCAGGAGCTTCATCGACTGAGTCCCCCCAGCTACCCCCGTGCGGTTGTGTCTTAATGACAGTCCCCATTTGTACTTGGAGTCAGCCTCCTGGAGCTGTGCTAGCGCCGAGGAGAGCTCCCCGGTAAGCGCGGAGGGGACCGTGGAGAGAGTCGTGTGACGGGACCAGAGCGAGGCAGGACAGTGGCCTTCTGAGAGCCGCGCCATGCGTCCCTGCGCGTCCGGGAGCTGCGTGGACCTTTGTGACTCCCTCCACTCCCGTCTTTGCTCCCTGCTCTCCGTGAGGGCAAGACCCACACTCGCACTGCCTTCTTGGCTTATGAAATACTGGTGGTTTAAAGCTTTAAAGGTTTCTTTTTAAGAAAGAAATGACAAAGGGAAATGTTGACAGACTCAACTATATAAACCTGTAAAATATTTTTCTTTCTTTTTTTTAATGTTTGTTTATTTTTGGGAGAGAAAGAGTGCGCGAGCAGGGGAGGGGAAGAGAGAGGGAGACGCAGAATCCGAAGCAGGCTCCAGGCTCCGACCTGTCAGCACAGAGCCCGACGCAGGGCTCGAACCATGAACCATGAGATCATGACTTGAGCTGAAGTCAGATGCTCAACTGACTGAGCCACCCGCGTGCCCCCAAACTGTAAAATTTCTACTGAATGAAAAAGAAACATTTCTTTGGAATGAGAAAAGCTAGTTGTGCTAAATACGACCGAAAAGTTTTCAGTATTTACCACCTCCCCCAGAAGAGTTCATTCAAATAAAAAAGGAACTTCAAAAGTCTCTATAGATGAACAGTGTATCTAGGAAAAATGTTCAGCCAACATACAAACCAAAGAACTGCAAAACACACCGTCTCTCTCCTAAATTAGAAACACAGTGAGTGTTAAGCCAATAACACGGCTAAAATGGGGGCGGGGGGGCTGGCACAGTCACACGTCACTGTTGGCATAAATGGCAGAACCGTTTTGGGAAATGAGGTGGTCAAGACAGAGCCAGGGGTTTACAGCGGTCACGCCTGGGGGCTGAGAATCCTGCTCCTAGAAACTCACCGTGAGCAAGTCATTTGAAAGAAGCACGAAGCCCACACACAGGGTCGCGGGTCCAGTTGTGGAGGACACAGTGGAGGGGAAGGGGGGGCTCTAGGTCCGGAAGAGGAAACAGGGGAGGGAGTCCCCCGCGGGAAGCCACTGCCGTCCTCTGTGTTAGGGCAGCGCGAGGGAAGGTGGCGGGGTGACTGGAAGGGCATCTAGAACTGGCGTTCTGGGGAATCCTATGACCTGGCAAGTGCGGGAGCGAGGGCATGTGTGCGGGGCAGGGCGGGCTGTCCGCGGCTTGGTTTGGGCCATGCTGGTTTGGGGTGTTTGCAGAGCACCCACGTGGGGGATGGCTAGCGGACACCTCCGCACAGAAGCCTGGATTCAGGGAAGGGGTCCAGGCAGAAGATCCGGGCCTGGGAGGCACACCCCTCTCTGTGGTGATCAGGACAAGAAGACACGGTGGCCAGCGAGAACCCAGCCGGGGAACAGGGTGGCCGAGGGCAGAGCCAGAGGGAGCCCCAGCTGGGAGGAGATGAAGGCACAGGCGTGGCTGAGTCAGGAGAACCGGAAGTGAGGCCCTGGAAAGACGGGCGAGGGGCGCTAATGACGACAACAGTCTGAAGAGCAATAGAGAGGGTCCAGGGCGGTTCTTGGAGTGACACAGGAGGTCCTCAAGGGAGTGGCGGGCGGCACAAATGACATTCCAGAAAAACCCGGGTTCAGTGGGGGAAGGAAGAGATGAGGGGCTGCAGGTGGGGAGACACGGGCTTGGTTTACAGGCGGGGGAAGCAGCCGGCGTGCCGGGGGAGGCAGGAGGCAGTCCGGGAACCCTGCCGGAGGGACGGAGGCGGTGGGGTCCAGAGGTGGGGGTTGTCCTGGAACAGGAAGAAGCCTTCCCCTGTGAGCCCAGAGGGATGGAGGATGGCGTGGATTCAGAAGTGGCACAGGCTGGGGCGGTCCCTCCAGACCTCAGTGACGCAACGGCGAGGGGCACGGAGAGGGTGGGGACGGTGCGGACTTGCCTCTGACAAGAGGAACAGGGCGGCCGCAGACTGAGGACATGAGGGTGCCAAGCAGAAGAGAAGGCTGCGGTCCTGTGGGCATCTTGCAGCTCGAACCGGGAGTGGCACCACCGGAAGGCAGGACCGGCCCAGGGAAGGACTCCGCTGGACGGTTCCGGCAGGACGGGGTGTAAAGCGCTTGGAGATGCTGGCTGCAATTCACTACCTCTGCTCTCTGCACTCCCCCGTTTCCTACCCAAGTCCGGGAAGGAAGGAAAGCTGGAGAGAGGCTCACACACTCGGACAAAACCTCTGGGGATCGGGGAATGGACGGACTAGCAGTGGGGATGGCCAGGAGCTGCCAGAGAGTAAGGGAGACTGACAGTGTCACGCGGGCGCAGAGAGCAGCCGCGGTGGGGCGGCGCTGGGGGAGAAGGCGACGGCGTGGTCACCGGGCATGAGGGCCGGCCGTGATGTGCCTAGAAGGCCAGGTGGGTCTTTCTGAGGACAGTGAAGCCCCCCAAGGTGCCAGAAGGACTCGAGAGCAGGAGGAAGGCATGCAGCTGAGAGCAGGGCCTTGATGGAGAGGGTCTGCCCCAGCGGAGCAGAGGGAGGGCGATGACTGGGAAGCAGAACCAAGGATCGGAGGGTGGGGGTGGGGGTGTCAACCAGGCCCACGACATGGCACGTGGACATGGGCGAGCAGGCAGGCTCCCCTCGGGGGGGATGCAGCGGACAAGGCATCCCCAGGGGGGTAGGTGTGATCTTGAATCTCCCCTGCCAGTCTCTAGACCCCTTCAAGGGTCTTCATTTACCTAGTCTCCCCGAACAAGCGTATTTTCCAGTTTTGTTTCTACCGGCAGCCATTATAAGAGCTCATGAATTTAGACTAACAGGGGTAGAAAGACCTCTTTTTAGTAGGAAGTTTTAAATTCATAGAATATAGTTCAAGAAACAAGGCTGTATTAGGTCCAAATGCCTGCAGTAACATTTCCTAATCAGAGAGTTGCCAAAAGGTTCTCGAAGTCCTATTTTAACGAAGGGAAGAGAATAATTAATTGCGTTTAGCATGCTATTCAGCTTATACGAAAACGTGTACCACAAAACGGCCTTACGTATCACCGTACCAGGTACGCATCTCCCTCCCTGTAATATTATTCATTTCCATAGAAACCCCTCTTTTCTTTATTTTTATTTATTAAAAAAATTTTTTTAATGTTTACTTACTTTTAAGAGCAAGAGAGAGCATGAGTGGGGAAGGGGCAGAGAGAGAAGGAGACACAGAATCCGAGGCAGGCTCTGGGCTCTGAGCTGTCAGCACAGAGCCCGACGTGGGGCTCAAACTCAGAAACCGAGAGATCATGACCTGAGCCGAAGTGGGATGCTTAACCAACTGAGCCCCCCAGGAGTCCCGAAGCCCCTCATCTCTTAGATTGTGAAATGCATGCGTCCAAATTAGCACACACCAGCAAGGAGCGGTTCCAAATGGCAAAGTCGATGTGGATTATGCCAACATCAGAATGACTCCCAGCAGGCATGTACGGCAGTGTCAACAACCAAGTTTAGGAGAACCAAAGGAAATGCTCTGGAACGTTTTCTCTCTCTAAGGGGCTTCTCAGCAGATCTTTCTAATCTAATCTTGGGCTCAAATATTGCCACCCACTGAAATGGCGACAATTTCTGGCTCCTGTTGTTCTTTTCTTTCAGATAAAATTTATCCAGGGCCAGGGGCACCTAGGTGGGTGGCTCAGTCGGTTAGGTGTCTGACTTTGGCTCAGGTTGTGATCTTGCATGGCTCTGTGCTGACAGGTCAGAGCCTGGATCCTGCTTTGGATTCTGTGTCTTCTCTCCCTCCCTCCACTAGCACTCTATCTGTCTCTCTCTCCCTCTCTCAAAAAAAAAACCATTAAAAAAATGAAATTTATCTGTGTACAATAGAAAGAAGCCAGGGATGGCTCTGTCTCCTGGGTCTGTGTCTGAGGCCTTTGAAGGCATAGCATTAGCCTCTCGAAAAACACCCATACAAACAAGTATGTCCACTGGGCGTATTACTGACATTCTGTTTCATGGATTACAGTCTAACTTAAAAGAGACTTTTACCTCGAATCTATCTACCGAAGATGCAATCCTAGACTCTGTGACATGCGCACGTGAGAATCTTAGAACAAGACCGAAAGATTGTCATTGTATCGATCCGATAATGCTCAATATGCTACGTGAATAGAGGTATCCAGTAAGCGGAATATATTTTGCCATCTGATTCTGTAGCTAAAGGTCAAGCTATTATCTCGGTAACAGTTCCATTAGGAGTAATGATGTGAAAAGAGGCATTGCATTAATGCACCAGGTTTCCTACTATGTTAATAGTGGGTCATTAAGAATCATAGAACAATTTGCATTCATCCTTAGAATGCAATGGGTCCTAAAAAGAAATTTCCCTCTTCTTCCATTCTAATACAGTAAGGAGAAGCCAGGCTAATTTTAAACAAGTCCAAATAATCCCAACCAGCGGATTAAGGCCAACAATTAAACTAAATAAAAGAGTTAGGGCATCTCCTGCGCTTAATATAATTTGAGGTCCCAAGGTACAAAGAGGATGTTACGCCACTAGGGAAATGACAAACGTTCAATCTGATCTGTACGTGAAGAATGACTTTTCTCATATGCTTGTGCTCATCTGAACCGTGCCCTTTAATTGTATATAAATAATGAATAAGCTGGTGGTGGCTGAGCAGATCCCTCCCTGGGAAGGCATTTAATGTAATCATCAATGAACAGGCGGTGGACGGTGTGTCTGAATGTGACACGCTGGGAACAGAGGGGAGTGGCCGCCTTCCCCAAACGGCTGTCTGTTCGCACAATGGCTCCTAGAGGACTCTTCATTTGGATTTTCTGGCTCCCTTCACTGGGAAAAGCAGTGTGGCTTTTTATGGTGTGGCTTTTTAAAGGGAGACACTGGATCGCACACTTTAAGAAGCAAGGGAAGACGTGCAGAGTTTTAGTTTCACCGTGGAACCTTCCAGCGAGGCTACAGCTGGCCAGCAGCGAGAGCCCAACTCCGATCTGATGACGCGGTTCTAAGCTACAGTCAAACAGGCGAGGGGAAATCAAGGCGGATGTCAAGCAAGACTGAGGGCCGGTCCTCGTGGGCCCGCCGGCCCCCCGGAGCGCGAGAGGGGCCGGACGAGGGTGAGAGAGTGAGCTCGCTGCAGGCGGGGCCTGGCGCCGGGCCGAGGAGCGGGAGTGCTCCGACCAGCCGGCAGGCGGTGGGGACGAGGTTTCCCTGGAGGCTGTTCACACTCC
Source organism: Mungos mungo (assembly GCA_004023785.1). NCBI lineage: Eukaryota > Metazoa > Chordata > Mammalia > Carnivora > Herpestidae > Mungos > Mungos mungo. Next base: position 39,834 of record PISW01011000.1, read on the forward strand.
ACCTCCTCACAGGGAAGCCACTGGAAGGCCACCAGCACCAGCAGCTTCCTCCTTCCTTTACGCTTTAAAACTATTCTGCGAGACCTCCCATGATCTGAGCACTTTATTTCACGTCTGCTGTAACCTGACGGTGTACTTGCAGTCCTGCATTACAGGCACAATCCGGGTACAGGCCCCAGACCGCATGGCTAAGCGGGATTATTTTCTGCATAAATTAATTTTTTTCTATTTTCTTTTTTTAAATTTTTAAAACGTTTATTCATTTTTGAGAGAGAGAGACACAGAGAGACAGAGCGTGAGCAGGGGAGGGGCAGAGACAGAGAGGGAGACACAGAACTCAAAGCAGGCTCCAGGCTCTGAGCTGTCAGCACAGAGGCTGATGTGGGGCTCGAACCCATGAACTATGAGATAATGACCTGAGCCAAAGTCAGGTGCTTAACTGACTGAGCCACCCAGGAGCCCCTAAATTATTTTTCACTTTAAAGTTATATATAAGCACATAGATTTTGTAAGTGTAATGACTGAATTCTAAATATAAGCAAATCAATAGCTAAGTTCACGCTTCCTGTGCATGCTGTGAACGCTGGTCTCACTTTGATCTGCACAAAACAAGCATGGTGGACAGCAGGGCAGAGGGCCAGGCGCATCTGTGAGGTCACCTCCCTTCTAGATCAAAGTGGCTGGCTGGCCGGAAGCAAGGCAGGGAGGAGGAGACTGGACCTTGGGTAGGATGCGTCTACAGGTATTTTCGGCTCTGAGCCTGATGACTGGCCATGTTTTATAGGATGCTAATAGAGTATTTATTTCCTTTGATGACATTATAGTGCTTCATTTACCAAACTCATGAGGACAGCCAAATTCCACCAGTCATGGGCTTGATACCCATTCCAATAATTTATTAAAGTCACAGGAAGTATGGAAGTTCAGGTACTAGGAGGGAAAGGGAAAGAGCTAGAAGGAGGCGTGGCTGGTGCTGTGGGGTGGGGGTTCCTGGCTAAGACTGGCTCTCAGCTGTGCAGGTTCAAACCTCTGATTTGATCAGACCACCCAGGGGTCCACGCCCGAGGGACCGGCTCATGATAACCACACCTGCAAGAGACTGATGGGTACGCTGCGACGCCGTTAATTAATGCGTAAAGGGGGGCGTTCTCTTTCTAGTATCTGAAACGTTGATGTCACAACCCAGTACCCCCACTTCTTGGAATCAGGGTGTTGGAATGGAAAACTAAACAGAAGGTCTGAGTTGAACCAAAGGCAGCTGGATGGCGTGGGGCTGTCCAAGCTCAAGGATGCCTGTGGGAAACCGCCCACCCCAGGCCCTGCCCTCCTGTGCCCTCCACGGCGCAGCCTGGCCACAGCGGCGATGGGCACAGAAGGCTGAGCTCCTCAGAACAGGAAGCAGTGACAGGATGAGAGGCCCCGACAGAACTGTGGCCGGGGGAGGGACAGCAGCCAAGCGGAGGAAGCCAGCCAGGACGGAAGAGCGTGAAGCAGAGAGGGAGCCAGAGATAATGACAGTGTCGCCTGGGAGGAAGGGACGCAGCCTGCGGGCAGGCCGTTTCTATCCCGCGGGCAGGCCGGTTCTATCCTGCGGAGGCTCACAAGACAGCTTCCTCGTATGGTGGCAATAGTGACACTGTGTTTTGAGACCAAACAAGCCTTCCGAGAGAGCATTTTGTACATCCTGGAGTAAAGGCTGATTCTTAGCCACCATCAATTACACGTGAGTGACGTCCAAGCCCTACTATTACAATGACAAACTAGCCAAGCAAATTAATAAAAATATATAGCTGGAAAGAGAAGAGAGAACGCCAAAGGCAAAGAGGTCTTAAAAGCAGCTAGACAGAGAAGACGGATTCTCTATCAAAGAACAACGGACTGACAGGAGACCCACAACAAAATCTGCAAGATGGAGGCATGTTTTCAAATCGCTCTGCAGAAATGAGCCTCCGTCTAGAACGGATTACCCCCCAGACTCCACCCCATTTGATAGCGAGGGTCCCATAAAGAAACGGCCAGAACAGAAACTGAAATGATACACCACAGAGACCCTCATTCGGAGAGTCGCTACAGGCCGTAGCCAGGAGGAAGAGCTCCAAACTGCCACGGGAAGCAGGGGGGAAGGGTGGAGGGGGCACAGGGAGGGAGGACAGGTACTAGGGGCTGGTGCAGTGCTAGCCTAAGGAAAGGTGGGTGGCCTTGGCTCAGAGGCAGACAGAAGACCGAGTGTAAACAGGTGAAGCGGGAGCTCAGTGAATGACTGAGGGGGGGTGACAATGCGTGGGGACAGGGAGGAGGAGCTTAAAATGACTGAGTGCCCAGAGAGAGAAACAAACTAAATCCTTCCCTCACATTTTAGGCAAAAGTAAATCCCAAGTGGATGAAAAAGATCTGAATATAAAAGGTAAGACTTTAAAACATGGGTTGGGGAAAAAAGGTCCGAGAATACCAACCCATTATCCTGGTCAGGAAAGTTCCTTAAAACGGGCACAAAAAACCCCCCACAAAGTACAATGTCAGTCCATCTGGCTGTTAAATCAAAACCCTGGTGCGGTTGAAGAGGTTCCCAGGTTAGAAAGTAAGAGAAGACATCTGTAACGCCGGCACCTAACAAAAGAATTCACAGAAGTCAGTAAGAATACAACCGCCTAAGGGAAAAACAGGAAAAGGATGGAAATTCACAGAGGAACATAACCAAATCGTAGTAAGTATGAAATGCTGGTCGGCCTTACTGATAATCAGGGAGGCCCCAGTGAGGCACCATTTGAGACTCGCAGAAATTAAAGTCAGTTAACGCCACGTGTGGGCAAGAACAAGGAAAACAGGATTTCTTCTACGTTGTTGGTGGACATACAACTGACACGTGACGTTAGAGAGCCATCTGGCAAGGCCCGATGAAGCCCAAGTTGCTCCTATCTTGTGACTCCACTGCACTCCCTGCGTGTGCCCCGAAGAAACTCCTACAGGAGCCACAGGAAATATGGAGGGGACCTTTGCCATAGGTATCTGCGTCCAAGGACCACCCAAACTGTCCCTTAGTAGAAAACTGGAGAAAGACATTGCCTTATTTGTATGGCTTTGGAGTAAAAATGAAAAAATGAGCTTTATAATGTACTGATATGGATAAATCTTGGAGAAAAAGGACACAAAGTTGCTAAAGTACAGTAAGAGGCTGTGCATGTAGGTTCATAAATTCACAAGACCACAGCCGATGGGATTTACGGACACACACTTAGGCAATAACATAGAAAAACATAAATGGGAGAGACTCACACCAACTTTAGGTTCCTCTGGAGCAGGAGGGAGAAAGAGAAAGGATATAGACAGTAGAACATTTTGATTCTTAAAAGAAAATAAGGGAGGTGGGTATAAGAAGTAAATATAACGTGTGTTTTAAATCTCAGTGGGACGGTGGAGAGAAAAGGAATCTTGGAAAATGTCTTCAACGCATTCGAGGCGAAGAGGAATACTGTTATCTTCACTTCCGCTAATGGGGACCGAAGGCCATTCTTTAATCAGCCTACGAAGGAATCAGAAAGCTCCTCCTAGGTCAATGCCATGACAACATCAATACCGACCGGATCTCAAGTCCACTGCCTCCATCCGCTCTCCCTCAGGGTCAGCCGGGAGAAGGCTCAGTACTTTGCCTGCCTAAATGCGCCAGTCCTTCACCCCCCTCCCCCCCCAGGTCTTGGCTGTGACCTTCCCAGGCAAGGCCCCCGCCCCGAGTTCGTTAAGCAGTGGTGTTCAAAATAACAACACGTAGCGATCACCGAGACCCTGCACTGGGCAAGGGCGGAGATCGCCGCTTGTATGGCGCGGCCGGCACAGGTCAGACAGCAGTTCGTCAGACTAAACCCTGAGAGTCGTTTTGCTCTGGTGTGTGACTTAACTTGAAAGAACTGAAGCATTTCTTTGGTAAACAGTCACAGGTCTTGAGATTACCCTGAGCCCTCGAAGTTCATTTCGGATTTCATTTAAGAGTAAGGTTTAGCACAGTTCATCAACTGATGCGCCTAAAAGTGAAATCTTTAAATTACACATGAAGAAAATATAGTGATGCAAACAATAACGTGTTTTTTTGATGAAATTAGAATATCCTACCGAGTTATCTATGCTGGAGACTGTAGGACTGTTGGCTGGTGGAGTAGAGTGAAGAAAGCTGACCACGATGACTGTCAAATTGTCCCCTAGCGCCGACCCCTGTGTGGGGGCTGTGACTCTCAGTGGGCTGTTGGAATGGACAGGGCCCTAGGTATCCAGGACACTGATTCCCAGTCGTGTTCGTTGAATTCTCTAGGTTTGCTTCTGAGAATCTGGACTAAGACTACTGAAGCATAGAGTTTCTCAACTGGGAGAGACTTTAAAAATTAGCCAACCCCCCCCCCCCCCCTGCCGCCCGCCCAAGAGAAGGTCATGTTTCCAGACCTTAAGGGCAGAGTCAGGAGTAGATCCTCACTCACAAGACTCCTCTTCAGTACCCCCCAGCTGGCGGGACTTTGAGGTCTGAGCAATCTTGTTTAATCACAGTGATTCTCAAGGACTTGAGGCCACAGTGGTCTGGCGGAAAAGAACAATACCCCCTCCCCCCCCCCCCCCCCCCCCCCCCCCCTCCCCCT